>JANHFL010005612.1:58446-69111 GCA_032468155.1 Oxyrhabdium leporinum
GCTTATAAGCTGTAAACCGCCCCGAGTCTTCGGAATGGGGCGGTATATAAAATGTAAAAATAAATAAATAAAAATAAAATAAATATGAAACTTTAAGAAATAAGCCATTCTCTTATGTCCAAGTCCAAATGTTTATTCTGCAAAATCTCACAGGAAAAGCATATTTTTAAATATTTGTCATGATTTTTAAGGGGAAAAAAAGCTGTTGAGGGAAAAGCTTCCTTTCAGACAAGCTAATTTTCTTCATGTTGGATTGTTATTGTTGTTTTTAACCAGGGGAAATGTTGAAGATTTAGAGCCCAAAGCCCAGGAGAAAGAATATGATGTCAACTGAATGTGTATCCTGCTAGGCCACTATTAGATATCATCTACAGAAACAACATTTCATACACTAAGATGCTCTTTTTTGACTGTTTAGGATGGAAATGGATAAGTTGGCAAGTTGAGAAACAGGGACTCTGTGAGATGTTTTCATTTTTTCTCCAAACCAGAGCTCCTTTCACTTTCAGAAAAGTGAAACGAGCTCTGGTTTGGAGAAAAAATGAAAACATCTCACACAAAGAAGAAGGGGAGATTGCAACAGAAAGCTTAAAGATGCAAGTCAAGTTTTCCGTTTCACCTTCTGGGAAGCCATAGCATGGGCAAAGAAAAAAAGTAAGATCATTTGCTAAGATGCCATCTTTAACAGGATTCCCACACACACAGAGAACTCCCAAAATAACAAAAAAAGTGATGCTTTAAATATCATATTAAACATGACCCACTATCACTGCTGGGCATATTCCGTTCATTTCAGTGCTAACCATGCTAGGAAAAATCTGATTTTATTTTTTTCAAAGCATGTATGAAGGAGAACAAAGTGGTTTGTCATTTGTTTTTCCCTATAGTCTGAATGAAATCCCACAGCACCGTGTTTCTGTTCAAATAACAGCCTTTTGAAAACAATCATGACAGAAAAACTCTACTTCCAAAAGATTTTCTACAATCTGAAATGGGGGCTTTATATTTTTGAGGGTTCAATATCTTCCAACCACTAAAAAAAGAATTGTCTTCATTGCTTCATTGATTTTTTAAATAATATAATATGCCTTCTGAAATTATCTATCTTGTCTGGTATAAAGAATCTATATGAGATTTCTGCCAGGCCAGGAGCCTGAACATTTTGCCCTTTGCCAGAAACTGGACTGAAATCATTGGTGGCCTTTGCTTTTTCAGAAGAGGTTGAGGGGAGAATAATCAGATTAATTAGGTAGTCAACTTACACCACACCTGCCCTTAATTAAGAAATTTTTAAAACTTAAATGAAGATGTTGAAATAATGTGTTAGGATAGTTCTTGAAATTGCAGAGGCAATATTGTTTTATGATATATTTTCTTTAACATTTTAAAGACTTGAGGTGCCATTAAATACAATAACTAAACACTGAATTCTTTTCAAGAAGACTGTATGAAAAAGTATAGTACAATGCCCTTTGGGGGAGTGATTAAAAAGTAGAAATTCCAGAACCAGCTATTTAACAGGAGATGTAGATTTAGTTGCTTTTGTTGTCCAGATGCTCTAAGTTGTGAGAAAAATGCAAAAAATGACATACTACCTGGTGTCACCTTTTTTTTTTCAATCTTTCCCTTTTAGCTGCCTTAGAGGAGGTAAGTAGAAGACAATGAGAGCTTTGTTAGAAATCACTTGTATTTATCAACTTCTTTAATATAGGTTTCTCCTACATAATGGCAAGAACTGGAGCCTCTGACTAGATTCACATATTACACTAACACATTATATGGTTAGTTAGTTGGGGTTAGCGGGTTATGTAGTTCATAAGACATGACTTTATGGTTTTTCATTAATGCATTAACATGGTCAAGTGTGATTTATTCAATAAATTTTGTTTAGATTTGCAAAAATGAGGTTACTGAACCCACTTCTTAAACTGCTCAGAACCTTAGCAACTTTAAGAAGCAACTGGCTGGGGACTTCTCAGAGTTGAAGATCTCTACTAGAAGATTCATGAATCTTGTTCAAGAGATTTCAGAAACGTTGTGTTTCAAGATTACCTGCTCAGTTGGTAGCAGGATCATAATCTGACTCCAATGCCAAGACAATTACAAGGATTACCTTTATAAAGAGAATATTTTGATGAAATCAGGGCTTAAATAAAACAAGGGTTTTGGTCTTAAGGTAGCTACCTCAGTGCTAACTTGTGATGTTTTCTCTTGAAGTAGCAAAAGAACCACCTCTACACAAACATTAGCTGTTCATGGGCTTTATTCGTATGTTATTATGAACCACAAAAGCTCATTTTAAATCATTTTGTCACCATCTATGTTATATTATAATCTGTTGTTGTGAATATGTAAACTTGTCCAAAAAGGAAGTTTCTGAAGCATTAAAATTTGTTTCTACACATAGAGATACAGCTTTTTAAAAGCTCTCTTCCTCCTCCTCTTCTATTCATCAAGCATGGACAAAATACCTGAGCAGATAGAACTTGATATGAAAAAGCTTCAGCTGTTCCCAAAGCATATAATCTTTATTTGAAGAATACCATAATGTTTTTTTTCCTAGTCAGCTGCTATATTAAAATCTGTTCTCTTGCTTTGTCATTCTCAGTCACTTTATTTCCATCTATCCCACATAAGGAAAAAATAGGAGAAAGGATAGTTGAATGCTACCTTTTGCTTCTGAAGGAAAGGCAGGGTTTTAATCTAATAAATAGGGATTTATAGACAAACAAGAGAAGATTTTTATAACATGAATCCCAAGTATATTTCTTATCTATGAAAAAAGTATGGTTATTTAACAGCTTGAGAAACACATCAACTGATCACCAATATCCATTAGTGAGTAAAAAGTATACAATAGCATATATATACTATATACAAACATACCCACATCCATACTTTTTTTACTTGACAGAAAAAATAACATTTTAGTATGGCATCGTATATTAGAGTTAAAATGGCTGACACTGCTACTTATAATTATCAATATCACTGCTGCTACTGATCAAAGAATCCCCCCAAGCAGATGTTGCATAATACAATAAAATAAGTACAATACTTACCAACAAGAAATGAATGAACTAGAGAACTGCCCAAACTATAGTTTTAGCTAGCATTTCAGGTGACAGTCTCATGCAGGCCATTACTGAGGCAGAACTTCATTCCAACTGGAGAAGCCCATCTGACACATAAGGTGATCCTTGAAGCACAGATCTTAAGAATTTGAAACACCTTATTTCTAAAGCTGTTGTATTTTTACAACCACAGAGCCACAACAAAAAAACTCAGTGCCTTAGTTCAAATGGCAGCTACATTCCTTGCCCTGTATCAAACTACATTTAAAACACCATTATGATTCTTATGCATCTTTTCCATTCTTGTCTAACATAATTCAATGTTTGGAAGTGGAATTTCATTACAATTAAGTAAGCCTCTATTAATAGATTGACCTATCAATCAAGAAATGGAATTTCACACAGGCACCTCAAATTTGAATAGGTTTCTTTAGCCTACTGTATAAAAATAAGCTGGTCTATGCTTTGTAGTCTAACATTAAACATTCTATCAACATTACTTTCAAGCAAATAATACACAAATGAAATGAAATGATTGTAAATCTGTTACTCAAAACCAAAAGGAAATAATACATGGTCTGCTAAATACAGCCCTTTTAAATATGGAGCAAATCAATTAACAGCAAAAGTATTGCTTTTTTTTAAATAAGGCAATTGATATGCTTGCTTAACTTTTAATATTTTTATATAGAAGACTGGTTAAAAATTACATGTGTTTTGCCCTCTAATTTGCCAATATTCTATTGTACTTAATTAACTTCTTTTTATTATAAAAGCAAAAAACTCAATTCAAGTAAATATTAAATAATATGGATTTTATTTCCTGTAGTGGATAGAAAAATGAATGACCCTGGACTTTTATGACACCATGGGAGGTGAGCTTTTTCAAATTCCCCATTGCTTATAAAATGCATTTGCTGAAAGTCATACAATTAACCAGCATAAATATACTTTGCCTTCTACCAATGAAGGGGGCTTATAGGTTTTTTTTGAAAGAAAGACAAAAGGATCCTTTTTAAAAAGGGAAATTATTTTCTGGCACCTTAAAACAAATACGCTGCTAGACTTGAATGGCTGTTGTGATTATGTTTTAGTCTAGTATGACAAATTTCTCTAAACAAACCAATGATAGCAGCTTGACTTTGAGATTTCTCACTACTATTCTTGCTGCTACCCCCAAGGAGATTGGAGTGAGATCAGCAGTTTGCAGGGGAGGTCAAAGCAAACAAGATGGCAGATATGGCATTGTGATTTATTTATTTATTCTGTTAAAAATAAATTAGAATCTTTCATTTATTTAGGGAGTCACTTGCGTTCTTGCTGATGTTCTACATGTTAGTTATATAAAGAAAATTAAAGTAGAAACAAAATATATTGATGACAAGCCACTTGGATTAGAAGAATAATACGAAGAAAATTTCCCAATTTTGAAATAGCATGAGGTAAGCTCATGGCAAGGATCAAAGTGCAGAATCTTTCAGGGAATTCCTTAAAGTTGATTCTGAGGTGACAACTTTAGATTTAGTTCCAAGGAAGTAGGCACAGCATTTGCAGCTCCTGGGAATGTAAGACTCCTATGCGCCCTTAAATGGATCATAAATACAATCTAATAACATTGTGGCCTTGTTTGTGCTGAGCACTGTTGACACATGAAGAAATTATTTATCTATAGAGATAGACATGAAATAGACATTCTTAGGAACATTCTTAGGAAAATAAGGACTGATCTAATCTAGATATGCACATTGTTTAATATCATTAACACCAAGCTTCTAAAAAGAGAACCATGCAACAGGGAAATTCAATTCACCACGTGAAAGCTTCAGCTGTTCCTGAAAGCTTTGATGGTCTTAAGAAGAAATGTTATGTATGAACTAGTACTCCAAAAGAAAAAGCTCTCACTTCTTCCCATTTCTCATGTCAAATTTATGTTCCAACAAAAAGTTTGGCTCAGTTCCATTCTTTAGGGAGTGTTACCCAAATCAGCTGATCTCCCTTCTTCTCTCCAGGTACTGACAGATTTTAATTCAGTTTTCTCTTAATAATGTAACAGTATGAATATATGATTTGTGTTTGTGTGTGTGTGTGTGTACGTCCGCACGTGCAATTCACAACAGAAGAATCTTTCATCAAGCCCTGTTCTCAGCTTAAAGATGTTCACATTAATTACAATGACATGCATTTGAAAAAAAATACAGTAGAACTTTAACACCAGTATATGAGGCAGAGTAGATTACTCGGGCCAAAAATAAACAATACTGAGCTTTTAAACAATGTCAAATGTTGACATTTTAGATACAGATACTATGCATTTTGAAAATGACAAATGTTTCCCTAGCAGAGGGAGATAATGTTACTGTCAGCCATAAACTTAAATTTGGATATAGGGTTTTGGTTGGTTTTTTTTACTGTTTATCTCTAGAAAACACTTTTAAAACATGCACCTGTCAGTTATAACTTTGCTTCCTGTAGTGTGGTGATTCCTTCTGTAACCCCCTTTTCTCCTGATAAAAAGCTCATCTCTGGAAAGCAGTGTACATAAACTGCCAATTAGTCTCATAACATTTTCTGCTCCAGTCTGTTCTGTATTCAGTGAGATTGGATACTTTAATTGAACCAAGCTTGTATCTTATCAAAAGCTGTCTACAGGCTCATTGGAGCCTCTGGGTTTGCAAGGGAAATCCAAATCAGAAACTAATACTGATAGTTGAATGCAATAGCTGGCCAATGCAATAGTTAAAATGCTGAGACCAAGAATTCAAGCCATTCTGAACTCTTCCTTGGATGTTCCTGGGGGGAAAAAAGAACATGAAAGCATTCATCAAGCTGTGGCATATTGACATTACACCACTGTAAATGCAGCTGGCTCTCAGCACTACCACAGAGGTCAGGTCACTTCTCACAGTCTTGCCATCTCATGGGGAAAATAATCAAATAGTCTCTGCGTGATGGTAGTTTATGTATTTAATTGTTCAACATGACTTCATTCATTCACACCTGGACATTTAGAGGGCCACTCATTTTCCTGACACACCTGAGAATCCTGGGCACTTTAGCAGAACTTCTTTGTCAAAATGGAGAAATTAGCTCATTGGCAACTAGCAAATAATACAAGTTTCATTTTTAAATCAGCATATGCAGAAAAAAAATGTTATTAGAACATATTCTAACAACCACCTAGCCCTAGACTAATATACTATTTATAGTACTCCTAATGAAACTACATAAATGGATTTCACCTCTTACATTAAATATTAAGAAGTACTGATTTGGTTCTTTTGTTCAAAAGCATCCACAAAATTCAAATTCTGATTTTTTAATGCTAAAGTTTTGTCCTATAGAAAACTAAGGTGAGGTACAACTGCCACATTGCAAATCTCAGATCTTGGTAGGAGGGGGCATAGAAACCATTGTGGAGCTTTACGTACAAGGCAAGTAAGGATTACGGGAGCCATGGCATGTTGCAGAGATGACTTAAGAAAGCAGCTTCTATGATCAAAAGGGGGAAAAACAGCACCACAAATACACCGTACAAGTTACATTCAATGGGTTGCAATCCTCTTACAGAGACCTTAATGTTGCTGCTTCTGAAGGGGTAGCCAAGCATACAGTGAATAATTTTTCATGTTAAATTAAATAATGTATATTATAATTCACTTAAAAATGCTCCTTGTGCTAAACTAATCCTCCAAAACTCATTAAATGCAACCTGGGTCTTCGTTTAAATCACAGCCCACAAACTCTTCAGCTCTTCAACCTTTTCATGAAATTTCAGATTGTTCATTAGATTGTTATAAGAAAATAATTTAATAAATATTACTTGAACTAATAGTACTACAACTAATAACAAGAATAATGGACAGTTCCATTGATCCTTGGAGGGGAGTCAATATTGGCCACTCTGGAGAACCCTGGTTTAAATAATAAAATTTATTTCATCTGGAGGCTACTGCACTCAGAAAAAAGAAATCATTCCCTTCCCATAGATTTCTCTCCAGATTGTTCTCCCACTGTAGAATTTTAAATGCCATAGAATTTCTGATCTATGATTTTTTTTCTTCTTATCACTGCAATTTACATGCCTAAGTACAAGCCGGTTCTACGATCCACTCCTGGGTTATATAAAATGGGCACAAGTGACTAGACAAAATATGATACAAGAATGCTGCTTATATCTTTAAAATGGATCACAAAAAACTGCTTAACAGCCATCAGTTTAGGAAATTCAAGAATCAGCTAGAACTCGTTCTATGCAGTAGATTAAAAAGTAATCTAAAAGAGTCAATATTTATCTTATTCAAATCTGATTAGTAAAAGAAGCAATTTCGAACAAAGTGAAGCATTTTGCTTTCACTTGCCCTGATATTTATGAATAGTACTGTGCAGATACAGGCACTATTTATGGAAGATCTGCAACCAAAGAAGCACAGATAGAGAAAAACATTTAAACAGTAAACAAGTAAACCTTTCATTTTTTTAAAAAAAAGGCCCTTGTAAAGTATGTACATTTTATTCACAGATAATAAATTCCATTCTATTTTACCAGTTGACTTACTAACATGTTTCATACATCACTACCTAAAATTATTCTCAAAATAAAGGAAAGTAACTTTTAAATCCTTAACATGCTTCATTTTTCCATTAAGTTCTGTTTCCAATAATCAAATTAACATTTTTAAGGAATATTTCACGAACACTGATGATAGAAATGGTAAAGCCACCAGTTGTTAAACCCAAAGAAGATGCGCATTTATTAAACAAGTATGTCCTTGTTAGTACAAAAAGGGCATTTACTAAACTATTTGTACTGCTATTATGAATCAAACTACTGGGTTTTCAATAAGCTATTAATAAAACACTGTTCAGTTCAGCTAAATCTTCTCATTTAGAACAAAGTAACATTTAAATGTTACTCTGAATTTGATGGAAAACACAAACAATATTACATTAAGGAAAGAAGGGCAGAAAAAAAGATTATAAATGTAAATTCTCTTTGAAATCAAACTACTTTGCATTGTGCCTTCTGCTCTTTATTCAGGATTCTAATAATTACACAATTTATACATATTCAGATTTTTTAAAAATTACTTTACTGAATGAGATAATTGATAGCAAGCTCAGTCAATGTATATATTTGTAAGGGTCTGAACAAATTACGTATACACTTCAGAGAATAATTACAGAGTCTTTTATTATATTTTAAAACTACTGATTCTATATCAGTTACATAAAATCACAATAAAAATAATAAAATATCCATAGTTAAACACTTCTGTTTTGACCTTCCAAAAAGCCACCAGGGAAAGTGACAGAGTGGGAATAGGGAATTATTCCAGAAGGATTATTACTTATCACATAGCACATTCACATTTTGATAAAAAACACAGTTAAAAATATAAAATATGAAATATAAAGTCTAAAATACCCTGTCAGATTACAGGGGTTTTGTTTTTGCTTCATTGTTACAGCCATAAAATCAACAAAGTCTCCGTTATGACTTTATTTTGACACCCTGTCAAAATAAATTGGATAGAGGTTGTTTTTTTTTGGTCCTACAATTACAATTTGGTGATGCTATTTTGCCCCACTTATAGAGGGCATCTGCACATCTACCAAGGCTAGTGAGAATTTGGTTCATATCGCACTGGGCTGGTTAAATCCAGGTGGTTTTTCCAAATGCAATAATAAATAACTTTGGATTTCTGTGGTGGTTTTCACATGGGCAAGATCCCCAATGTCTGCCTCTAGAAAGTACATATTAAACAGGTCAGCTCCACTTGAATATGATGGTCTTGCAATTACATAGATGCCAAGCCATATCAGCTATTATAGATAATGACCAAAACTTTGACTTGTTGTGGCGCCAAATAAGATGGAACCACTTGGAAGTTCACCATTTAGAATAAGTAACATTTATTAAAAATGTTTAAGGTGTCAAGCTAGAAACTGGGAAATTGGGAGTTTTAGTCCCATCTTTGGTGCAAAAGCAGTTGGCCAGTCACTCTTCTCAGCCCTAGGAAGAAAGCAACGGCATACCACTTGTGAAAATGCTGCCAGGAACACTGCAAGGCCTAATTTGGGGTCAAGGCTAATTGGAAGTCATTTAAAAAAAACAAAAAACTCCCAACAACCTGATTTAAGAACTAGAAATAAAGTTCAAACTGTCTTGTATTTTGTTTTCCATCTTGTCTACATAACGAACTTCTCTTCCCCACCTTTTTTTCAGTTGGTACGGTCTCTTTTCTTGTGGATTGTTTTTGAAATGGTTGGATTTCTTCTTATCTTGCTTTTTGCTGACAGTGTGGTTTTGTTGGGAGCCACCAGGATTACTATATATAAGCCAGCTGTATGTGAGTTTTATAAATAAATAAACTCACACCTGGGTATTTACTGGCAAGCAATGCCACACTGTACCACACCCAATCCAACTGAAAAGCACAAGGGTTCTAATACACCAGAAAGCAGGCTGCTGCCTTTGGGATCAAGTGAACCTTTGGTCTCACACACTCTAGAGCAGGGTGTCCAATCTTGGCAACTTTATGACTTGTGGACTTCAACGCCCAGTATTCGCCATTCAGAATGGCTGGATAGGGAATTCTGGAAGTTGAAATCCAAAGGTCTTAAAGTTGCCAAAGTAGGATACCCCTGGTCTAGAGTGTATTGTCCTCCTGTTTGGAGAAAACAGGAGATTTATGAGATTTATGGCAAATGAGTGGTTAATTTTAGTTTATAATCATAAAAATAAATAGTGCAGATTTTGTTCACAGCACTCTCCTGAAAATGTTAAAAACACTTTTTCCCAGCTACATGACATGCACTGATGAAATATACAAATGTTCCTAATGCAAGTGATTTGCATTAGTTCCACATAATCTGTATCAGGATTAATTAATAGAGTGCATAGTGGGTCTACATCTGTTAGCCATTAGTCTTTACTCTAATTTATTAGATCTTCATAATTTACCTCAACAATTCATCAAGCAATGAATGGCTTCTGATGGGAAAACTGCTGATGGCATTAGTCAGTGATGTATTTTTGTAATATTTATATTTATCAGTGGAAATGTTGACCTTTATTATGCATGTTGTCTGAGAAATTATCTCATAATAGAAAATATGGAGCACTAGGGTTGCTCAAGTCTTAGTGTGATGCAAACATCCAATAACATGGCTCGTAAGAAGCACATATATTAATGTATGATTTACAGCTGAATAAAAGTTAATGCAATGGATTTTTAAAAGCTAGCATCAGAAGAAACAAAATGTATCCATATTTTTATATTTGTCAAATGCTTTATAAAAGTAACTGAAAAATACTTTTATTAACAACAAATATTTAAAAAACAATAATACTGATCATTTTTACTATAAATATTTATATAAATAATATTTGGTTCCTATATGAGACGTTTAACAATGACCTATCTACCATATAGCTGTAATAATAAGTAGGGGAAACACCAGAGAAATAGAAACAAAGTCTGATTTCTTGAATGAAGGCAAATATATGTGTCCCAGGATAATGTTGCAGGATCCAATCTGGGTTGGTCACTGGGACCAGAAGTTTTGTCTTCAAAGCTGAGAGAAGTCC
>JANHFL010005612.1:72032-93464 GCA_032468155.1 Oxyrhabdium leporinum
AGGAGAAAAAGTGTCTATTAAATCTTGCAAAATTTAAGCAATTGAATCTTGTGGAAACCTTTGGCCCCTTTGTTTACAGAGAGAGGACACCTATGAATAATGCCTAAGAGAGAAAGTAAAACAGCAATAGGGCTTTTTAATGTGCGACCTTCACTCTCAATTCCAGTTCCCTAGCAGTGAGATCTTCCTCTTCTTCTCAAGGATTGCTCTCAATAATAATAAAAGAAGATAAAGACAGCTCTAAAAGAGGTTGAAGAAGAGACTTCTTGCGCTTTGGGGAAAATGCTGGAGACTTTCTTCACACTGGGAAAAGACTACAGTGGCATCTGTTTCAATGTCCATTTTCAGTTAGAAGAAGATAGAAATTACTGATGGTACCAGAGAATAAATTATTGAATGGAACATTTAATTTAGTATATCTGCATTTCCAGTAATAAGTACCTCCACCATCTCATTAATTTTACTTCACTTTGCAGCAGTGATTTTATTTTAGATTAGGCTGTTAGGCAATGAGAAGATACATTTTATCCTTTTCTTTTTCACAAACATATGAGATTGTTCAAAATATCAGTATTAATATGCAATAAATATTTGAAACTTTTAAATATTCAAACAGTTAAATTAGTAAATGAGAAAAAGGTTATTTATTTATTTTTAATTGACAGGCCCCATTATAAGCCTTCTTGGGTAAAAGTTCTATTTTGAAAAGTTGCCTGTTCTTCTAGTAAGTAAAATAATACATACAATATTTCAAATTCAATGTGCTACCTCATATTAGAAGGAGGGCATATTCAGCATTTTTAACAGAAAATTAATTTTTACAAACTCAGGAAAGACAAAGCCTCTTGAAGCCAATAAAAAACATATACATATACATATATATTCTCTTTCCTTCCTTCCTTCCTTAGAAGAAACCTATTTTAATTTTAGGGTATTTAAGTACTATTCACACCATACCTGCTGAGTCTTAATAATCAATAATGAAGTACTGTAATCAATAAAAATATCTCACATCTTGTCAATAAGAGCTTGAGGAAGACAGCTCTAACCAACACAATTTTGATTACTTAAGATACCACAACAGTGCAAAGATATTGTTTCAAAACAGTGTAAGTGGTACTTATAATTATTTGATTGGTGATTACCTGTTATCCTAGCAGCAGGTTTCCCCAAGAATGCCATTATGCAGTCTCATTTTGCAAAAGAGTATACTGGCCTATGCATCTGCATAAATTAAAACCATTTCTCTACTTATGATCACAAACAGTATTAGAATAACGCATGATAAAACATGAACAAGGTATCCGGTTTCAAACATTTACGACTAAATGTTTTCAGTTTCAATCATTTAGGACTAATTTATATAGCCTTAAATCAATTGTACTGATTCTCATTTCATTGAATCCAGTGTTCAAGTTAAGAGCTATTTATAAAGTCCAAAAAAAGCTTTGGCCAGATTATATTAAGCATTACATTCTTTCATATGAATTTTTCTCATAGGGAGATTCGGCTGATTTGAGTCAGAACTTTTGTGACAATACCCTTTTTCCAGAATTCCCTTCTAAGGAAAATAGTAGATCTCTTAACAGTTTTATTCTACTTAGTTTACGATGCTTTAACATTGTTAATTTAGGATTGATATATTCATTTTCATTTTGTTGTTTGATATTGCTTTGTTTCATGTCCTACTTATACATTACTTTACAAGAACTTCTATATTATAAAATATGAACTAGAGTAACATGTTTCTAATACTAAATGAAAAAGATTAACAGGTTAAAGGAAAACTGACAGCCTTATAGATTGTAGAATCCACATCCATAATAAAACCCTTTGGTCTGCTCAAACAAACAATGTATAGGAATGAAACCTCAAATGACATGGAAAGATACTCCAGTATATGTAATTAAGCACCTTCTATGTATATCATACAGATTGATTAAACTGATTTATATAATTTCAAAATAATGTAGATTGAACATGACGTTCAGTGTAACTTAAGCTATGAAATACTTTTTGAATGGCACATATTCTGTTTCTGTAGATTCCATAGAAATATAGAGTGATTCACAGCAAATGATATTAAATACATTCAAAGTTCACCCCTGGCAGTTGTTCAACTGTTGCTGAAATGCCAATGGAATCAAATGTAAAAGAAGCATTGATATTATTGAAAAACATTGTGAACTTGTTCTCTTCAATCTACTGGGAATGGCAGGATGCAATGCTACTTTTCAGCTTCGTCTTACATGGTAACAATAGTTCATTACATGCTTCCCATCAGCAACTCATCGGTGTCCTTGAACATAACAAAGGTTATCAGAGGCATACATACAAGTCCTAGTCACACAGCCTTATTTAGTAAATGAATGCAAGAAGTATTTGTGTATGGATTAGATGCAACCGGCACTTCTATTTGTAGCTACACAAAGAGGCTGCTTGCCTTACCAGCAATTACTCCCCCCCCCCTAAACATAGCCAAAGACCAAGGGAAAAAATAGCCTATCTCACTAATTAATGAGGATATGGATTGCTGAGAAGTTAACCCAATTGTTCTGAGAAAAAACAACAACAGATAATCTTAACACACAAATACACGCTGAAAGGGCGAGAGAAGATTAGAATCTTATTTAGAAATAAATAATAAAATCATTTCTTTGCAACAAGTGTTTACACTACAGGCATTCCTTCAATAAATTCATAACCATTAATGAACAGTTAAGGTCCATGTTATTTTTAGTAATTTGGAAAGAGAAGTTAGACTATTTAATATAATTTCAGTTTACTTATTTATTTAGCATAAAGCAACTACAGAGGTCATGCAATCACTGATATTCAATGCTAATAAAACTCATACATATATAGCATACATCATTCCAGTAGTACATATAAAATCTTATGTTTCAAACACCTAGAAAATGATCACATGGTGTAATAATGGCATGAGAATAGTGTAAAAAAGCCATTATAAGGGAAAGGACTCTAAGCAATCTCTTGCAATTGGTCCAAAATGAAGAAGCCCAGATATTAGCCAAGGTCACTACCTTACATTGTTGCATTGGTTACCAAAAAGCTTCCAGATGCAATTCATAATGTTGATTTTTAACCTATAAATCCCTCCATGGCTTGGCATGGAGGAACATACAGGACCACCTTCATATACTTAGGGTTATATATGTATACTTTTTCCAGCATCGGGAAGACTGGTTTTTCAATCCCAGAAAAGTGCTAGGATGCATATAACTGATTAAGATCTTGTCAATTTCAGGCAGCACTGCAAACACACGGGAGGATACTGATGAACAAATTAAGGTCCCAGAGCACGGCTTGTTAACTTGCAGTTAGCACTTATTAGGGAAGTACCTTGCCTGGTAGAAAAGCTGCTCAGGAAGAAATAAGCTTGTTAGCTACTTAAAGAAATGGATGGTATTTAAGTTTAAGGCTGTGCTTGCTGGTCAGTATGAGAACAAAAAGGAGGACATGTTCTCCTTTTGCCAGATGTCTGGTAAAACTAGCCAGGACTCAATGTTATGTTTTTCTGTTACAGCCGCCATGTTATGAAACATTCTCTCTCTTGAGATTAGAGTTGGCCTCCTCATTGTTGGCCTTCTGGAAACTATTAAAGACAAAAGTTGTTTAGGAGGTCACCATTACATTTATCAATTCATGGTTATTTTTTAATTGGCTTTTATGTCTTAACTGTTTTATATTCCAATGCTGCTGCAATAATTATAGTTTGAATCTATCAGAATACAACAAAGAAACAAGAAAGCCAGCAGAAATACAAGGTGGAATGGATAAATGTTATAGAGTTGTCTATTTTTTTCTAACTGTGATGACAGACTCAGTAAATGGCCAGGAAGCCAAAATCAGCTAACAATATATATGATTCACCAGAAGAGCTTCAAATATACACTGTATCAGAATCACTAAGGGATGGGTACATTATTGGGGTTTTTTTGTTTTTTTAAATTGTGGGTGTTCCAGAGATTTAGAGAGATTGGAGAAGGATTTCAAGAGAGGAAGCTGTTTTCTCTTCTACACACTGAGATTAATGTAATTGTCTGGCAGCAGGAAAGGGTCAAGCAAAGAAGAGATTGCCTACAGAAATTGCTGGCTTCCCCCCCCCCCATTCCCCCCCTCTCATCCATCATGGAGAGATTGGAGAGAAACATTTCAAGAGAGTATTGTAAACTGCACTCCTGCATTGTTTTGGATGTGTGGAAAAGTAAATAGCTTATCCTCTTGCAGAGCTTTTGTCGCCAATCTCTCTGTTGTAGGGGAAGGGGGAGCCATAGGACAATGTATATTGACTGTAATAGTGTTCATGTGACTAAGGAGCAATGTAAATGGTTGTTACATTTATTTTGTCAGCACTGACATAACTTTAAATGGTTGCTAAACCAATGGTCAGTAAGTGAGGAGTATCTGCATAATCTGCAAAGCTTTGTCATCAAATTCAGATTTTTTTTATTTTAGCAGTCAAAAGAGATGACCACTCAGCTGGCCACCCTCCTAAAGGGTCATGGGTTTCATGGGTTTATAATCCTAGGTATTATAAAGTAACTGAAATCTCATACTTCAGGACCAAAATGGTAAACCTTCTATGAAAAATTTGAACCTGTGTCTCCAAGTGTAATAAACTGGAAAAAGACTAAGCTCTGACCCTAATTGGTTGTTCTATTGCCAAATAGCATTTGTTCATCTTTTTTTCATTTTTATTTTCAATAGTTCTTGGGGGGGGGGAAAGGTAGCAGATTGACTTAAAGCCTTTGTAAGATGCAATAAATACTTTTTCTTTTTTTAGCTTACGCACAATCCTGAAGAAGTCAGCTCTTACAATTAATTTATGCTTTTATATTATGCATGCCCATATTCTCTGGATGATTTTGCTGTAATAGTCCATAATTGAATTTCCTAGATCAACATGGGTAATTAATTCTTAACTTGACAGATCAGACAAACTGAGCAAACCAGTACGTAGCATTCCTACACATCTCTTCATTCCATTTAATCCATACACTTCCAGACTCAAATTCAATGTCAGGATAAAATACAGTAAATGCCCTTGGGAAAAGTTAAGAAGCAAACTCAGCAGAAGATGATCACTATGCAGGCACAAGTGTACCTCTAGACAACTGGCATTGCCCTACTAAAACTATGAGATATCAGCTAATAATTAAGACTTGTCCTTTTGATCCCAGTGAAAAAATAAATTCTTCTCTGGGTTACTTGGTTTGTTAGTCCAATCATTAAACAAAATTCTTCCAGATTGCACATCACGTCATTGGAGAAGCAAGCAGGTTAACAAGTCTCAACAGCAGCAGTTGAAGGAAGCAGTTATAGTGTTGGGTAATTAGGATCTCAATGTTTGGCCCCATTCTGTCATTCAGGTCACCTCCAACAAGATGATCCACTGGTGAATAGATGGTTGTATAATTAACCACTTATTTCTCTGAATTATGCTACATTTGCTTAATCTGCAAGTGTCAGCACAGTAGAAGCAAAACAGCAAATTAATATCTGGGGAAGCAGAGGACTGTAGCAAATCATATACATGGGCTTTCCAATGAATCCTCTCATTAACTTTTGCATGGACACCCTACCAGTGGGATCTACATATTACTCTTCATACATGTACCTGCTTTGAGACCAGAATAATTTGATAAGGCCTTGATCTTGGCTACCAGTTCAGGCATCACAGAGTTGTAAGAAGCAACCTGAAGACTGAACAAAGGTTTGAATGAGGAACTATTTGCACGTTTATCACATGACTATGCATCGCCTTGTGTTTTATGACCTTAGTGATATACAGCAAGTGATGATGTAGCTACAATGTGGAGATTGGATATAGAAAAAAAAAGTTCACTCCTTCCTGAATATGTGTGACATAATTCATTTGTGGTCATTTCATAAGAAAAAAATGTATAACCATAAAAGTTAAATAAATGTAGACATCATAAGTGCAATGGTATAAATTTGTGTTATATATTTCTACAGAGAGAATGAGTACCTAAAAGAACAGGAGCAGACTGGACAATTATTGTTATATAACGGTAAATGCCCCTCAGAATAAGATTTGATTGCATTCAGATTCAGGTTTCTGATCAATTGTGGAGCACTCTAGATAATTTTTAGGTAATTTATACAACTGAGAATAAATTGGTGCTGACATTGTACACCCATTGCAGATGGATACATACAAATGATAAACAATACTTAGCTGCCATAAAAGAGTCAATTCAGCGCAGACTGGAACAGGATAATTAATTTACCAGGGTTTTAAAAAAACTAAATCTATAAGGTAGTTGTTAATAGCAGCAAGACATCACAGGTATCAAGGTGATCATAGTGGCTGGAGAATTCTGGGTCTTGAAGTCCAAACGTCTTAAAGTTGCCAAGTTTTTTTTTTTTTAGTTTTTTTTTGGGGGAACACTGCCTTAGATAGATACAGTACATTTCAGCCAACAGTTTAGTTACAGTTATAACATTTTAACATACAGTTCTTGTCTGCAGCCGTTTACTTCTTGATGTGATTCAGCTGTTTTCCTCCATATAATTACTGGCATCACAAGGAACAAAACAGAGAACAGTTTTTATTGGGGCTACGCTGTGTACGGGAGTGTTACAATCCTGCTTATTTTGCATTGTTTGGAAATAATCTTTTTCCCCCCTCTTGGTTATATAATGCCAATACTTGCAATGTTCCAGCAGGGTTACGTTCATAAAGATGTTTAGAGAAATTGACAGAAACCTTCACAATACAGGCTGCCTTTGTCTTCATGTAATTAGAAATGACATAATGGGAAATTATAAGAAAAGTTACTGATGTAGCTCTCAAATCCTCATTCAGCCATAACCAACTCTTCTAACATTTTTTTGGGGGGAGGGAGGGGTCACTGATAAAGAAGTCTAGGAATGTACTTTATGCGTATGCTTACTGACCTTGGACTTGTGGGGGTGGGATGTGGGTTTGCCTTCTTCTAACCATACAGTTCACATCCTATTCAGTGTTATTTTTCGCTACTGTATAGATGATTTGCCACAACATGAATATGTGACACTGGAGCAGATGGGTAGATCCATTTATAAGGTCAACAGTATGATGCACTTTATATAAGCCCCCCAGGCAAATCTGAAGTCTCAGTGTCCATAGATCTATATGCTTTGGGGCATGTCTAAAGCCCTGCTATTTTGAAATTGCCCAATAGGCAGGCTAGGTAATCAATCATTCCATGAATCGTTCATTACCAAACCTTTATAGCAATAATGGCATAATCAATTTTATTTTTTTACCAAATGCAACCTACGTGTTAATGTACTTCAAGTCACCTCCCTTCATCTTTCCACAGTCACTACGTCACGCTACATGCTGCCAGTATGATTAGCCTTCCATATTCTCTGTGCTCCCAACCACAGCTCGTTACATTAAAAAAAAAAAGCATAGTACATTAACTATGGAAATGTGCTGTACATTTATTAGTTAGATAAAACTGATACATGTACAGTACACCAGATCATGCAATAGCAGACTCAGAAAACAGCTAAGGATGTGGCTTATACCCAATGTCCTTATATGTGGATAGCATTAATTAAATAAATAATTTAATTAATTAAACAAAGCTAGTTGGGTGACTTTGGATCAGCCACTCTTTCTTAGCCCCAGCCTAACCCACAGGATTCTTGTGGAAAAAAGAAGCAGGAATATTAAGTATGGGATAAACATCTAAAAATAATAATAATAATGGAACCTGGGGAAAGGATACCTATTGTTATCTTTGTTTCTAGGGGTTGTTGTGAGCTACCTAAAATCATTATATGAGATAGGTGGCCACATAGGTCCAGTAAGTAAGTAAGTAAGTAAGTAAGTAAGTAAGTAAGTAAGTAAGTAAGTAAGTAAGTAAGTAAGTAAGTAAGTAAATAAGTAGTTTCAGTTGTATTTGCCTGAACCAGTAATAATCTATTACATAACTCCATAAGCTTGTCAATCACTTAATTCTTGGATTCCTGAGGCAGAATCCAGTGACGTGATTTCAACAGTGGAATCAATGAGATGGAGGTTCTTCCTACTCCCTCTATTTCCTGGGGCACCTACCAAACCACTCATAGATTTTGTGGAAAGACAGAGGCTGAAGTAGGAAAGGCAACAATCAAAAATATTTTTGTAAGATCTGGCCCACTTGTGGCATCCTGGATTCCACCCACACAGAATAAGTTCAGTCTATGTTGGGAAAGAACATGTTCAGCTTCTCCTCTTGAATCCAGGAAGAGACACCTGCAAGGTTATAATGTAAGAAGGATTTTGATTTGCACTTCTCATTGAATTAGTACATAATGGCACACATTCATCTTTATATTTGGGTAGAATAGATGGATTTCTCATCTTCTGCTGCAGTGAACACACTGCTTAAAGTGACCAGAAATAGGCATCTTTTGAGGACTTGATTGTCTGTTGTCAGAAGAACCTTGTGACAATCACTGATCTGTTTTCTAATTAGAAAAAAAAAAATCAGGGAATCAAGTGTGAAGTGATAGGTCTATTTTTGCAGTTTCAGCCCTTTGATTGCAGGCCATATATGTACTGCAGTATTACATTCGGCTTACTGGCTTGAAAATTGTGCTGGCCTATTGTAGATAAGAAAACACCTTTCAAACTGTTATTAGAGGTTAAACCAGATAGATAAATACCTTCTATAAATAGTTTCAAGTGCAAGACTTGTATCTGCAACTAGGCACCATTCTTAATTTTAAAGTTTTCCAGAGACGCAGGCACCCCACAGAAGTAAGTCTGTGCAAAATGTTCTGTGAGTGAATCATTCATGCACAGACTGTATGGTTTCAGAAGGTCAGTACCGAATTTGAAGAATATATTTTGAGTATGCTGGTTTGTACACAGAATAAAATAGAGGTGCTTTAGTCCAGGCAGAAGTGGCTTGTGGGCATGCAGGGAAAGAAGCCAGGAAAAAATAAGGCATCAAAAATGTAGGGTAGGTAGGGTGCCACTGACGGAAGAAATGGAAATGGAAATTAGATTTGCCCTACCTACATAAATTTTATTCTATTCAAATCTTGAAACAACCAAGTATTTTGGCTAATCTGCTTTGTTTGGGATTAAAAGCAAAATATTTCCTCTAATTTGTACATACGTCTACTCAAAACTTGTGAATGTGCAGGCTCTGGGACCAGTTGAGGATGCCAGTATTTAGAAACTATGTGCTATGGACTCATTTGTGGCCCAAGGGGATATATTTTTTAAAATTGTTCTCCACTACTGTCGTAGAAGAGATGAACAGGGACCTGGGAGCTGCAGCTGAAGTTTCAGCAGTAATTAAAACAGAGATGTGGACAATTATGTCCTGTTATTTTTCTTGGACCTTGCCATTAAAGCCTTGAATCAGAACAGGTGAAAATCTGCTATACAGCTGCTGATTCACATGAAACATTTTGCCATTTTAAAGTAAGCTTAGAAAGTGGTGGAGTCTGGAAGTCTTTCCCACTAATAGCCCTAGACATTAGCAATTCTGTCAAGTATCCAAGACGACTATCATGAACAGAGCAGGGTGAAAGCATAAACAAAGATAAGAATAGATGATAACCCGCTGGAGCAAATAGCACAGTGCTTGAAAATGACATTGCAATCATGCTACAAGGCAATATGACATGGAGCACATAAAGCTGACATCTGAAAATGAAACTTAAGGTACTTACAGAGGAATTTATGCTATTCTGAATATGTGTTAAGATATTCACAAGGGACAAAAATGGATGTTGTGTGAGAATTGTCAATACATTTGGATTGCTTGGTCTGTGTTGCGACTTTTCAAGAACCCTTTCTATATTTCATTAGGCAGTTTTTGTTTTTTTTTAATGGGAAATGCTGCAGTAATTTTAAACTAAAATTAAAATGTGTTTTACTGGATAAGGCACCAGACTAGAAACCAGGAGAAAGTGAATTCTAGTCCTGCCTATTTTATTTGATTTTTATCCTATCTTTATTATTTTTAATAATTCAAGCAACCATCTTCCTCTTCCTATTTTCTCCACAATAACAAACTTGTGAAATGGCTTGGACAGAGAGAGAGTGATTGACCCAAAGTTCATCCAGCCAGTTACTCATGCCTAAGGTGAAACTGAATTTGAATTTGAGTCTCCTTCAAATATATTGTTCCACCATAAACACCATAACATACTGGCTTTCAAAGGCTTCTTTTGAGATTTTATAATATCACTTCAGGATGGCAATACGTAGTTAACCTCTTACAGGCCAACTTAGTCTTTGTCAGAAACAGAAAAATAGAGTGCACACAGAAAAACAATAACACATATAAAGTATTAGATAACTGTTCAGGGTAGATCACTTTTTAAGTAACATTATTCAATTCTATTCACAACCTAGCAATTAACGTTGTCAAGAAATCTCAGCAAAATACTTTACAATGGGTTACTAACAAAATATTACAGACGGGTAGTCTTGCCATGGTTTTTATGAACAAAATTTATGACATAGCAAGAAGTCTGCTACTAATTCTTTTAAAATAGATTTTTAGGCAAAGTGAAAATGTATTCTTAATGATCTACAAAGAAAACCCCAGTGGCTTCTCGCATTACCCATCCCCCACACACATTATATTATCAAATATAAGTTGTGGACAAAACTCCACAAAGCATGGTTACATATTAATGAATGGTAAACTCTCTTTTGCTTATTGTATGAGAACTATCTGATTTGTACATGTCTGATTAGGTAAGCTCTACCCAGCGCTTACCCTAAGCTAATTCTAGTCGGGTTGACTTTTGGAAACATTTCATTTTAAATCCAGGAAGATGATTCATGTGGAAAGGATGACTAAGATATGTTCCTGGGTACAGCTCTATCTCAGATGTACTAGACACACCAACAAAGCAAAATTATCTGACTCTATTTGTAGCTCTCATATGATGCCATATGACTTATGATCCTGGCTATCTGGAGGCATTTTTCTGCGGAGGTGCAAAACTGCAAGGTAGAAAGCAATTGTAATTTTCACATGCTGAACTGTTTTGAGTGCTTCCCGTGGAGTATTTTTGGCAACACTATCTTTTCCACCAACAGAACTGTTTCACATTGTGGGTCAGGAAAGAATCCCATTTTCTAGAATCTGAGAAGTGGGAAATGACTCCTGTTAAAGTAGTCCTTTGTCCATTTCACTCAGGACTACTAAGGCTGACCTGCAGAAGGTTTCCTTTTTATTTTCTATCCCTTCTTAAAGAATCAAACAGGTATAAATCACATAGCTCTTGCTGGCAAAAAAAAAAGGCCTTTCACTGAGCTAAAGCCTCTCTCTCCCCTCCCTCCCTTCCTAACTCTTCTTTATGGAGCAGAAATAGAGTCTATGTGGGTAATAAGCGTTGAAATGGGGAATAGGGAGAAATGTATCTATTTAGCCAGGATCTGGAAGTCCCTTTACTTTCCCATTTTAATAGCTACCTTATTATCGGATAACACAGTGCAACATTTGCATTACTTTCAGTTTATACTGCACAAATGTTCTTATAACTGCATATTTTTTCCTAACAACTGCTTGTCTGTGTCTATCCACAATCCTCCTCCTCCTCTTAAATAATAGATCTACCTGACATAATCTGAGTAGCATGTTTACCCTGCAAAATTACTTTGAATGTTCTCTCATTTCTTTTCCAATTGGGAAACATGGGATCCAAGCAATATTCTCTAATCACTGGCTTAAATCTTACAAGGTTAAAATCCCAGGAAGCTGTTAAAGTCCTTAAAAAGTGGTTGTATTAGTCATTAACTAAAGAAGAAAAACAAATCTGTGCTTAATGCAAGTTAATGTTAGCATCATTTGGAAGAAAATACTAAATACACATCAAATACTGTAGTTATATGCTATCTGTATGCCATTAAAACTCTCTTGTTGGTAACCTTTAACTGGGTGAAATGGTGCATCATGGGGCAAAACATTTTCAACCAAGGTATCTCAAATGGGCTAATGTGCCCAAAATTTGGTACCCATGACTTCCATGGAATTAAAATTTGGTAAATTTGACAAAACATTTTATGACATAAAATTATAAAGCATTTTATGACACAATACAAAACATCATAAAACATGCCAATATCTGATATCTGACTGTGCTATACAGTTCAACGTGGTCTACTTTCAAGGCAGATACATTTTAGAATATTTGAGAACTTTTATGATCCTACTCACATTAGAAACTCTGTTATTGTTGAAGGCATTGAGGAATCTGTTAAGGAAAGATCTCTGAAACAATGACCAAGGGGTCATGGGTTGTCTAGCATAAATACACTTTCATGGTTGCCTTCCACTATGTAATGCTGCTTAATCTTATCTGCAGTCCATATCTAAGGACTAACTTTCTAAGGACTAACTATTTTCACATCATGCACAATACAGGTACTTCTCAGTTACCAACCACAATTTGGAATCAGCAACTCTGTTGCTAAGTGACATGGTTGTAAAATGAAACCTTGTATGAATGCACTGATTCATGACATCAATTCCGGCTGTGGCTGTTAAGCAAATCACCCACAGTCATTAAGTGTGGATGGGCTGGCTATGATTTGTGACTTCCTGATGGCTTTCCCATTGGTTTTTCTTGTTGGAATCTAGCAGTGAAAGTTTCAGATGGGAATCACAGGACTGCAGGATATTTCTACTGTAAGTGCATACCAGTTACCAAGTGCCCAAATTGTGATCATGTGACTGCAGGGATGTTGTGATGGCCCCAAATGTAAGGACCAGTTGATTCCCAATCACATCCCTCACTATATTTATCAAAAGAAATAAAAAGGAGAAAATAAGGCCCAACCCACTGGAAAACTGAATAACAACAAACTTAGGACTACTTTGGATGGCTATTGTATATATTCTTTTCACCACTCCCAGAATATTTTTGGATTACTCTACATTTTTTCTTCCAGC
This sequence comes from Oxyrhabdium leporinum, assembly GCA_032468155.1. Taxonomy (NCBI): domain Eukaryota; kingdom Metazoa; phylum Chordata; class Lepidosauria; order Squamata; family Cyclocoridae; genus Oxyrhabdium; species Oxyrhabdium leporinum. The sequence continues at coordinate 84,980 of JANHFL010005612.1, forward strand.
TACCACCCTACTTTTTTGCATCATGAAACAAGCAGTCAAAAAATATGCTGCAGTCTAGTACTTGGTAGAGCAGCCATGATGGCCTTGGAAAAGATATTCTAATACTATGATGTGTCTCTACATATAAAGTTCAGAACTGTGCAAGGATGGTATTCCTATGACATTCTATAGAAGCAAAAGTTGGACTCTGAAAAAGTAAGACAGGAAAAAAATAAGCTATTTTAACACAAAAATAGATTGCCTTGAAAGCAACTGCCTGTGGAGGCTCCTGGATTGGGGCTGAAAGGCGAAAGCGGAAGCAGTATACTCCATCCCATATTTGGGTAGACCAGGTTGCCCTGATTAAAAAAAACACTTAATCTCTCCCCTGGTATAGTCAGCAAAGTGAGGAGAGCCTGTGGCTTAGAGGTTAATACATCTACCTAATATGTAAGTAGTTCGGGTTTGAATCCCAGAAGGGTATGGCTAGCTGACGAGAAATACTGGTCTCCCTTTATTTCTTTGTCGGTAAATATAAATTTAACATAAGACAGGAAAAATATTAACACCTTTGAACTTCTATTGGAGAAGACTCCTGAGAATACTTTGGATAGATGGATAGATAGATAGATAAACAAACAATAGAACAACTCAACTCAGAATTCACAAATGATGAGGTTCAAATTATCCTACTTCAGACACACTAGGCAAAGACCCAGATCTCTAGAAAAGGCTTTAATACTGAAAAACGCAAAATGAAAGAAAAGAAGAAGACATATAATCAATCAATACAATAATGAATTCAAATCAAAATAATGTTTAAAACTAAAAGTTCACAATTATAAAAAGATTTGTGTCAGAGGAATTATTGAATATTTCTTTGCAACTATGTTTTGCTTTGGGAGAGACATCCCCTGTCCAATTGTTAGTATACAAAGCATTTTTCCCAGTAGACTGGGGGGGGGGGAGAAGCAACCCTGAATTTCCAAATTATTTCCTAGAACTTAGCAATAACTTCCCACCACTAATGAAAGTTCTAAAAATATGTCACTGTTAGGACTGATCATTTATTGGTAAAAGCAGGAACGGATTTTCCTTCAAAATGGATAGAAGAGTAACACAATAATTTGTTATACATCTCTTTCTTTTAAACAATGGCTAGGAATTTCAAGATTAGGGTTTATTTTGGGGGTAAATGTCCTTCTCATTGAGGATGCTCCAGTCCACTAGGAAAAATGCTTTGGGGTTCATGAAATTTCATGAGAAAAATTAGCATTGCAGCATAAACATAACATAATGATAATTAAATTCCCTGCATTGAAGTGAAATGAGTAAGAATTAAAAAGAAATCAAAGAATCCAATTACAATAACTGTGTTCTATGAAAAGAGCATTCTGGTTTGTTATGCTAGTAATTCTGTAAGCAATCAAAATTCTTTAGAAACAAACAAACATCCCTGAAACATAAGGAACTAAATCTAATTATTTGCTGAGGCAACACATTCATGCTGAAGGTGTGATATTTTAATATACCCTCAATATACCCATCACAATATATGACATTAAAATAAGTTTGCAGGCAAATATGCCAGAGAAAATGAGGATATTTGAGAGGATCCCTAAGCCAAGAGTGCAATCCAAATAGCCACAATAGTAGTGATGAGAAGAAGAAAGGAGACCAAGGTATCTACACCTTTATTTCAGTCTAAGCGGAGGAAATAATGTATCCTTATTCCTAATTTTGATTATGGGAGAAAATATATAATGAACATAACCCAATAAATCTGTAGATCACAAGCCAAACTGAGGCAATGCTTTTCAGATGCCAATGAATAAAAATCCTTCCTATGACATTTTAAAGCATGAAACATGTTTCTTTTTTTTAGTGAGAGAGGAAAAATGAGCAGACTGTCCCAAAGGTGCTTTCTTTCAAAAGGCAACTGGACTTTCTTGTTTTGCTACAAGATGTTTCGCTTCTTTTCCAAGAAGCTTCTTCAGTTCTGGCTGAATGGTGGAGAATGGAAGGATTTATATCCCTTGCAGTCATCTGGTCGTTAGCACTCTTTCTGAGAGTCATTGAGGCCACTTGGAGGTTTATCTATGCTGCTGGGGTCACATAAATCCTGTAGTCTGCAATTTTATTTCTGGAACTCTATTCATACTCCTGCACCATTCTTCTTCTACTACGGTAGCAAAACCAGGAAGTCCAGTTGCCTTTTGAAAGAAAGCACCTTTGAGACAACCATGACCTGAATGACTGAGAATCTCCATAGACACTGAGCACAGAATGCTTTATCCTATCTAAGTTAAGGAACAATTCAATGTGAACTCCTACTAGCAGTTTTTAAGTATCTTCTTTTAAAGTTGTTGGGATGCCTCCTGATTGGTAGCAGCTAATAATAGCATGTCATTTAGTGAGATACATTTGTCATCCCATTTTTTTTTTATGGCTTGCTTTTCCTTGGGGTGGGAATTACTATTTCAAGCACTGCAACATAAACAGAAGAATCACATTTAGTGTACTTCCGGCAGAGCTTTAACTGGACTATGGATTTACTGTGGGATCTCTGCCAGGAGCATTGGAAGCACACTAAGAGAAGCACTGCATTTGGGGAAAATGAAGCACTTGTGGAAATACATTAGAAAAAACACTTTTAACGTCATGTAAACATCTTACATTATGCTAAATTTATTTTCATTTTACTTCCTTCAATTCTGGGAATATAACTAAGAAATGATGAATGTTGTCAATTGAAGTAGCCCATTTTCTTTGCCTTTCCCTTTTGTTCCTTTCAGGAGCTTGATATCGGTCAGAGATAAAGATAAATGTTCACAATTTCAGGAGGATGGCAACTTGTCGTGAAAAGCCTTGCTTTCTTCAATCCAGAAATTTGTTCCCAGAATAAAACACAAATGAGGTGTTCATAACTGGAAAAGCAGAGAAGGAAGAAGGATGGAAAGTTCCATTCCTTTTCTTACTATCCACTGGTCCTTACAGACTGACTTGACCATAGTTACCAAACTCTTCAACCCCTTGACCCTTCAGGAAGTTTCATATTGTTCATCAACCCCCAAATATTTTATATAGAAATAAAGGAATAAATAACTATCTTTTACTATTCCCAAATGCAACACTATTATTATTTCTGGATATGTGCTGTAATTCACTCATTCATTTCTACGAGAGGTTGTAAAATGGTATAATCAAGCATAACACCGGGGGTGAAACTGTTCTTTGTGATCACAGTAATCAAGAATCAAGTCTTTTATCTCGGCAGTTCCATTTACAATTATAATTCTTGATCATTATGGTGTGATAAACAGCAACTGGATATTAGACATATACTTAACATGGTTATTCAGCAATTGAAATTAAAAGGGCAACACAGGTATGTCCTTAGCACCTGCTTTAAACCAAAGCCCTTTTTCCCCCGAAGCATCATCAGTTGAAGGGAGTAGCCACTTTTTTGCTGTTCCCAGTGACATCCCTGCATAGCCTAGTCTTTACTATCTTGTAGTCTAAGAATAATTAACAAAACTAAATAAATATTGTATCTTTTTATAGGGAAGATACTGAGCATTCCCTTTCCTTTATGACTTTAGATGAAAAAAAATATGAACACTTTGAAGCCTGCAGCTAGGAATAATTGATGAAAAAAAGAATGCTTGAAGATTGCATATATTTATAATGTCTCTAAATATATAGAGAAAATATCTCTGAAATATATACATTTCAGTCTATGTAAATTTATTTATTAATGCTTTATCATTGTCCAATATACGTAGATTTAAACTTGCGTAGTCTGAAATTAAAAGCCTGTAAAGTATTTACTATGATAAAAATGCTAACGTTTATGGCTATTTTGCTAGTAAAAATAGTCTCATTAATATGTGTGCAACAATATTCATTGAATACTGCGTGCTCTGTCTACTACACATAGCATTCTAAAACCTTTCAAAAATTGAACTCAAGGAAGCTGTACACTTTGAGGAAAGATCAGGTTTTTCTTCTTAAAGTTCAGCATATGACTTTTTAGAAAAATGCAACATGTACTACATTTATCATTATTGTTCCTTAAAGCAAGTAAACAATCTTTGCCTTTTGGTGAATCAACTCTGCTGCAGAATACCAGCCTGCTTATTAAATACCGCAACTGTTCCAGAAAGTCACAATGGTGAGGCTGTGAAAGAAAAACTCTTTTTTGCTTAAGAGCCAAAACAGAAATGGCACCCTTGATGAATGCTAAGTTTAGTGCGGGTCACTTTATCTTTTTCATCTGTCTCGGATCTCTTCTTTTGCATCCATCTTTCAATAATGCTTTTTATTTCTTTTTAAAAGAAATAACATCTCTTTTTAGCTTCTTTTTTTTAAACTCATCATACTCACTAAGATTTCTATACGCTATCCTCAAATTAGAAGGTATCAATTTCAATATATGCTATGCAGCCCTTTCTTTTTGCTTTTAGGTAACTCCTATGGCATTTAAGTGGGTTTAATTCCAGGTACCGCCTGTACAGAAGTGAGGCAATAAGCTGATCATGATTGAGAAAGAATAAACTTTCATAGCTATATGAAAAGCGTTGCCAGCGTTAGCACTTTCTAAAAGTATTGAGGTCAAGTCCCAGAATTCTCCAGTTGGCATGGCCCATGCTGACAATTAATTATGGGACTTGAAGTATATACATTTGAAGAGTTCCTGATTGGGGAAGCTACTATATATTGTAAATAGGGAAGCTTTGTGAAACTCTTAAGAGTGAAACCAGCCATAGTAAAGCAAAATTGCTGTCAATCATGGCTTAGCACTCACAAATAACTAACTCTTTCCACCAACAGAAGTAGCTTCAGTAATCAGGCAACGGGTGTGTGGCCCACTTAATGCTTACAAATCTGTTATTCTACCATTCCTTATTATTATCTACATTGCTATGGCTGATGGGAGCTGAAAACCAACAGTTATCTCTGAAGTGACAAAGTACCCACAACGAATTAAATGAATCAGAAACAAATCACGGGCAAACATCTCCCATTCCATTCAAATCTGCCTTCCCGGTTTGTCCCTGACCTACGATGTCTGTCAGAGTTTGAACTTCGCTTTTTATTCTTAGGAAGGGGATAAGACAAAGTCTGGTTTCAAATACCTTATAGTAGGAGAGAAACAAAATTGAATCACAGGAAATGGGAAAAAGACAAAGGACTCCTCCACTTCAGATTATCCCTTTGTTTGTTTGTTTTTGCTGCACCAGGGTGTACACAAGTGTATATACTCAAGACTTCAATGGGTTTTTTTTAAACCAAAGCTATTAGTTGATAAGGTCAGAGTTTGTGAATGGAGCTCAAATGGGCAATATTTACAGGGACCTGGCTCTACTGTTTGCCGAGACACAGTCTGCAAAACTGATAAACATGAGTGTTGAAAAAGTATTGCACCAAAGAGCTAGGCTAAAAACATACATTGGACTAAACAAGCCACACATTCTTGACAAAAGAGTTGTTATAAGATACAGTACACTGTGTTAGCATTTGACAAGCCAGCAGAGGAAACGCTGCTGGTCCCATTGTCCCACACTCTCAGCTATGTGTTGCTGTGATTACAATTCTGAACAATAGATACTGTGTCAGTAGAAAGCAAAACAAACAATAGACCCTTTAAACAAAATAGCAGTAGGAAGAACACACAAATTAGTCAACAAGGGAACTGGATTAATTCTTTGCATTTCTTCCAGGGGGTGATATTCTAGAGATTAGTAGAAATGATGTTTTGTTCATCTTCCCACCCCTATGACTGTGTGTTTCTGCCTCTCCCTTTTTATCAATGAGGAATTTTGATCTGTTGGCACCTGGCTTGACCAGCAGTCCGCTGATCTCTGAAGATCGCTACATACTATTTTAATTCTCGCCTACTGTTCAGTCACTTTCCCAACAGCTGCAGGACCTGTGCTGTCCCCCTTTGTTCCAAAAAACAAGCTTGTCGTCTCTGTTGCCAATACCAATAGATACAGTATCAGCCTGCCCTCGCAGCTCAACATGACCAGTTGTTTCATCAGCCAAGAAAAGGGAGGGTCAGGTAGGGTTGGACTGGGCTGGGTTGGGCCAAAAAAACCCTCAAGCCATAGCTTTAGGCCAAGAAAGCCTGACTCAGACCTCTGCTGTTAACTTTCAGGATTACTACGCTGCACAGAGTATGTAATGATCCACATTGCCCTCTAGCTGCTTCAATTGAAAGGCAGCATGAAGGAAGGATCAGATCAGTACTACGGTAGCATGAAGAGGATAAAAATTTTAAGGCATTAAGTATACATAATCTGTAAAATTATGAAAAGCTTAACAATGTATAAATAGATACATATACCACAGAAAACCACATTCCTTATTTTTGATTTAAAAAAAAAAGATCATTCCCAAAGAAAAAAAGAGACCGTGTCTTGAATTTCTTGACACCAGAAAGTGATTGATGCAAAGGTAAAACCAAGGCGACTCTGAATTCACAATAGGAAACCTGAATCAGCGTCCTTTAAAGTCTGAAAAATCTAAATTGTCAGATTTTCAAAATTCCTCAAACCCGACACATTTTGAATACTGGAATCAATTATAGAATAGTGTTTTAGAAACAGTGTTCGGAATGTGTTTAAACAGTGGGGTTTGTTTTTTTTTAAACCTGGCAACTTTAAGATGTATTGACTTCGACTCCCAGAATTTCCCAGCCAGTGTGGGCCAAGTTTGAAAAATACTGCTTTATGACTTTATTTCTCAAACATTTAAATTTAACTTTGAAACAACAGAACATATAATATTTTTGATAGGGGGGAGGAAGAAACTGACATTGCTTTTATATTTATATTAAAAGCATATATTAAAATCAGCAATCGCAAAAGAGTTAATGCTAGAACACATTTATTACAAATGGAAAACATTTATTCAAATCAGCAGCAATATTTATTTTTATGGAAATTGTCAAAGGATTATACCCACTACTAAAATCAAGATACATTTTTAAAATGCTAACACCATATCATTAATCTTTCTGCTACGTCTTGCCTTTATCATTGGCCTAATAAACAAATATATATTTACATCAACAGCATTTAAGTGTATTACTAAACACTTATAATTTACTGGATTCTTCTATAATTAAACATTTCTATTAATGGTGAAATATAAACATGTATTAATCAATGCACAATACTAATATAGAGGTCATAGCTACTTATATCACTTCAGATGCCTTTTCAAGCATGCTAAACCACCACAAAGAAGCTGCTAAAAAGGTAGACCTGAAAGTTTTCTCCCTCAGGACATGCTTTTCTTTAAAGAATGTTTGCCTGTCCATCAGGTATAGTTTCACAACAGTTTTACAAAGCAATTACTATAATGCTATTTTAAAAATTGAACATTTGAAGGCCGGAAATGGGGGAAAAAAGTACTAGTTGATATCAGTCTTAAGACATTTTCGTCAGAATGTCAACCACACAGGAAAAAATATTAGCTAGAAACAAAACATAATAGACATGCCAAATGGAAATGAAACCTCAAAGCCTCTAAACATGAAAAGCAAACACAATGTTTGAAAATATAATATAGAGAGTACTAAGTGCACATCCCAAGAAAGGAATGTGGTAATTACTACAGCACAAGAAGTGTCTCCAGTTCAGATTCTAGCTGATGAGAAAGTCAATGCAGAAAGATTCTTTAAGATGCATTGGTCCAATCAAGGTGAACTTAGTATCTGATCTATGGCCACAAGCAGGCTATGAGTCCCCCAGATAAAGGAGTGACATTTTTCTTAAGACAAAACCAACTAAAAGCTCTGTGTTAAGCCTCTGATAGGCTTAGCATAGCCGTTCTTTTAAATAGTTCTTTGAAAAGGACAACAAACTGTCCTTGCTTTTCCTGATAACATTACCATATCATTGCTATGTCCTTCATGGCCCTTCAAGTGAAAAAAAAAAAGATAAATAAGGGGAGGGATTGTGCCCTAAACCCCAGAAGGCTACTTTTCTTTGCACAATCCTAGATATTACTGCAAGAAGGAAACAAGGGACAAGAATATAATGATTATAACATGGTAACTGCATATTAATCCATTTACTGCTCCAGTTACTGCTTATTCTTGGACACACTTTGTTTCTGTGGCCAATTTTGTTGAGCCTTACTACTAATTCCTCTCACCCCAAGAGATTTGCTATATATACCAAAATTCACCACCAAACTTCAGAACAGTCACATATTGCTAGAGAATATATTTGGGGTTAAGTGAGTTATGACTAGTAAATGTCTTTATGCCTTGACTATAATTTAGTCAATGCCTTTGTGCCCATTGAATAAGCCTCTTACTTTTATGGTATACAAAATGGGCAGCTATATAAGTTCTATAAATAATGAAATAATAGGTCAAAAGTGGCCTTCTCTGCAGTATGATTACTACCAATGGCTATTACAGATACGCTGAAGAACTAGCGGCTTCTAGCTGTCTTCGGACAGACAGCAAAAATACTCTGTAAACCTTCGT
>JANHFL010005612.1:98099-112720 GCA_032468155.1 Oxyrhabdium leporinum
AAGGGGGGGGTGAGTTTCTGCCTCTCTGAGTTTCTACTTCTCTGAGTTTCTATTTCTCTTTTAGGGAAAATATTCTGTTTTTTTTTGTATATCCTAAAATATTTCATTTTTCTAGGAGAGGGGTGAGTTTTAACTTCCAACAGCAGGATATGTGTTTTAAATTAGAAATTGCCAAATACGGTGAGAGGGGGGAATCCATCAAGATTTAGAAGACTACCATTTAGCAATGTAAAATGTATTCACTGGCACTGGCTGTGACATTAACATTAGTGTCACGTTAGTGAATTGCTGACTTCACCAAATCGTATTGTCTTAACATAATGAAGAGGCTTTTTTAAAAAAGAAACAAATAATCAAGAGGGTAAAATGTCACCCTGAGATTGCAGGATTGTATTTGGCCTCTATATTGAAAAAAACTACCAAAGCTCTTTACACTCCGTTGTTGAAATGCAGTTTTAGTTTCGATCTTGTACAATCTCTGATCTGCTGTAGAACGTAAGTTCAAAACTACATAGATGAAAGCAGTTGAGTATCAAAATGTTGTATTTCTTAGGCTAATGAAACTCCTGCACAGTAAACAGAGTGGTTCACTTACTATTAAGTTTATTTGTAAAGCTCTATACTATATTAGTCCTCAGACTTTCCTCAGAGTTGCTAAGGTAAGGCAATAATAATATTAAGGGTTCCAGCAAGGTATCCACATTAGCATTGATGTTCAAAAAGGGAGATAGGTGGATGTTTGAAGGTCAAATCCAGAGAATTTTCAGAGGCAAGCATGAGACACAAGGCTGTATTCCTTGGTCTTGTTCAGAGGATGGCTATGCATATGACTGGGCCCTGATATTAGACAAAATACATAATCATATGTAAGGAATGTTACACACAGAAATAAATATGAATGTTCTTGCTTCTTTATTTATAGCTGCAAATTAATGGGGAAGTTTGACAGACTGAACTTGTAATTAAATGCATGCAATATTCAAATGGCTTATATAGAAGTTGTTGCAAAGCAAACAAAAATCATACCCGAAGGAAACACTGGTGCATGGTCTCATTTTAGAAATATAACAAATATTACAGTAGGGGCCTAGTGTGTCCATTCTTCTCAACCATGATATTCCATTCTCTTTGAAGCATGAATGTGGGCTGTCCTTGATAGGCTCTTATTCCTTCTCAGAATTTTTCCCTTATGTAATTTTTCATACGACCAAGAAACTTGTGTTCTCTTTAAATCTTCTGCTACTTCCTTCTTATAGATGGGCCAGGACATGCCATCTTTCATTTTCTATGCTTGAATGGAATCTGAGCTGTAAAAATCACTTAGAGGCAGGATAAAGACATGGGCAAGGTCAGGATGCAAAATAAATTTGACTGAATTTAATTGGAAAAAAAATAAAATTAAAAACATTTTTTAGATGGTCTTTCAGGTTGTACCCACTGGTGAAGATTGTACTTGAACAAAGCAGTTAAAAGATGAACAGCGGTAGATGCAAGCATTTCGTATTGACTGGTCAGTACCAAACTTACAATAACATGGTTAAAAAAAATCAGCCTAGAGCATAAAGTCCAGTGAAAGCATTAAATTAGACATATGATGTGTGTGAACACCAACCAGTGACGAAACTTTACGCCCACGGAAGGCACAGATTGACATAAAATTATTTCTGCACGCACAAGGGAAGCTTCACTCAATTGATGGCAACTGCTTCAGCGAACTGCAGAAAATGAGAGTTCCTGTGACATGAGGATTGTATTGTTTGGGCTACCTTTCAATACCATTTGCTAAATGAACTTGCCAAAATATCAAGCACAATATTTTCTTGAACAGTTGTGAAGATGCCTGGCTACTCTAACTGTACCATTTATTACTGCTGTATGTGCGGATCAGAACCGAACCACAAAATGTAAATTCCAGTGAAGTTATAGCACTCATGCAAATACATGCTTTCTGAGTTCAGTATCTGTTTGTGTCACCCTTTCAAAAAAGGGTAAACAAGGTTGCTAGGCTACAATGTAGAATGAGAAAAGAAAACAAATACAAAGAAAGGAGGAAACAAATTTTGGTGGTGTAGTTAGCGTAACAACTATATACATTCATGAAGAATAGCTCTGCATAACTGTGTTGCCTTTCAAGATATATATGAGCTAGGAATTATACAAGCAACGTAAGTTGCAAATGCTGAAATGCAGCACTGTTTTCAGACCTTCAAGATAGTCCAGATCAGGAGCACCAACCAGGAGTATTAACACTATTTTTATTGTAAGGTTTTACTGTAAAGTTTTGCAAGTCTGGAAATGCTTCTCCCTTCCTTGCCTATACTTTCCAAAAAAACTAGGGAGCGTCCTTTCTAAGATGTTTCCCAAACCCTCTCTTCTTCTGTGGGCTGAGATATCTTTTGCCTGACTGTTGTCTAGAATGCAGATCTTCTTCCTATGTAGTTATTGCTACAGCCCATTACAGCCTGCACAATAAGGAAAGCTACCAAAAGGAGCAGAAAGAACAGATGGATTGGCCACATCAACAAATATATCAAGGACTGGAGCAAAAAATAGGACTGACAGCTTGGCTGATAAAGGAAGAAACACTGAAGAAAATAAAACAGATAAATTGACAATTGGAGAGACAGGAAGATACCTTTGATAAGGAGATTGGGACATGGGCAGATATCTGGGAGAATTGGCAATATAAAATTGTATTGGGAGAAATGTTTAGATTGAACAAGAAAGATAGAGATGAAGATAAAGATAAAGATGGCGAGTGTGGGAGGTGAATTAAAAAATGGATAAGAATTGAAGCACTAAAGAGAAGAAGAGATGATGGATAGAAAGAATTGCCCATTTAATAGTTAGCCTGATTGTAAGCTGAAAGAGGCAGAAATAAAATTAGATAGGGGAAATATTAGAATATAATTTTTTATAGAATGAATAAAAATAATAAAAGAAAGATTAGAAGTTTACAGATGTTAGGCATGTTTTAAATGTATGTTTAAATAATATAATGAGGATTACTTAAATTTGATAATTGTGATAGAGATTACTAACACTGTTAGCGTGAATTGGATTAATATGAATGATACCCAGAACCAATTTTCCCTATACACAATAGAGAAATGTTTAGATTGAACAAGAAGGATAGAGATGAAGATAGAGATAAAGATGAGGAGTTAGGCATTTTTTGTTTATGTATATTTAAATAATATAATGAGGATTACTTAAATTCGATAAATGTGATAGAGATTACTAATAGTTATTGTGAATTGTATTAAAATGAATGATACCCAGAACCAACTCTGTTTACACACAATATGGATGTACATTTTTAAAAAAATAATATAAATATAATATTTTTTTTAAAAAAAGAGGGAAACTCTGAAGGAAAAGAGGCATTGAAAATAACAATGAAGAGTTTCTCCTTACTCCTTACATTGCCAATCAATATTAAACGGTTCCTTGATCATATCAGGACTTAGAACTCTCCCAGAAAATTTGAGGTAACGGTTGGATATAAAAGCTTATGGCTATATTGTTGGAAGGAACCCCAAATTATCTAGCCCAACCCAATGCAATACAGGAAATCTATTACTATTATATTCGCCTATCAATATATTTAATAGATATAGTAGTATATAATATTACTATTACATTCGCCTATAAAGTGGCCTATCAAACTCTGCATAAGACCATTCAGTGAAGGAAAAACCCTTCTACTTCTGGGACCATCTGATCCATTGTTGAATAACTTGTCACTGAATTCCTTCTCCTGTAAAATCTGAGTCTAAAAGTTCAGGTCCTATGTGCCCCCCCCCTTTGTTTCCATGTCAACAGGAAAAACGCCTGCTTCCTCATTTCTATGCAGCATTAGAAGTATTTGAAAATGACCTCTCTCCTAGGATAAATATAGTCAACTCATTGTTTTTATCACCTTCTTCAGCAGTCAGCTTAATGGATTACAGTAAGGAGGCCCCCTGCTTCAGAGGTTTGAAATCAGCTGCTAAGGGAGAAAATTGTTAACCTTGACATATTTCCCTATATTTTATCTAATGAGTCATAGTTTTGATTTTATTAGATGTATTATTGCTATTTCATTTCCTTGTTGTGTTGTAGATTGCGATCTTAATGTTTAGACATATTATTGTAAACAAGGACATAAAATTATTTTAATTAACTCTTCAACTGGAATGCTTCATCCCAGCATACAAATGTTCCCAAATGATTTTACCAACTTTTCCAAACTCTTTCATTTATTAATATTAGTTGGTGATTTAAGTATTATACACAGCTTAGCCACACCTGGGGAATTTATTTTAGTTAACTTATCAATGTTTAATCATATGTGTACTCTCCTCCAGTTTAATGAAGACTCAACATTAGCTCATATTAGTCTGACCAAATGTTTTTAGAAAGGGGGTGGGATTTTACTCTGATGTTTATATAATATATTTCCTATGATATAGTCAAACAGATAATGGGGGAAAGGAGCACCAAGTAAGAATGAAATGAAACATTTAAAAAAAGTTTCAGGAAAAGTTCATATAACTATAGCTCAAGGCTGTTTATCATTCTCTGTGAACTTCTCAACCACAGTCATGTAATTTAGTTGAAACTGTCATATGCTTTAAAAGAAATGGCAATAAAGATATGGGCTTTGAAACATTACTTAACTTTAATGAGAAGAAAACAGAATTCAATATTTGTTCAAATGAAAGCTCACTATACTACTACTACTATTTTTATTAAGCTTGTTTTCTGGATATATGTGTAATTTAGTCCTTACACTTTCACTCATGTAAAAGAACCTTAGTATAGTGACAGATATTCAAAAACATTTATCATAATTTCAAGTTAAGCCTGGGTTGATACATAAATGTAGAACTGTAGAATGTAAGTCCTTGGTCACCCCAAACGAAGATTTGAAGCACTTTAGCATGTTAATGATAGACATTCTACTTTGTCACAGTTACAACTATGGTATTTATATAATTACATTACTAGGAGAAGTAACAGTTTCCAAATGTTATATTTTTGCAGAAAAAACCACAAAGCAGCCTCCGGGCAGCATGAGGTCTTGCTTTAGGTTTGAACCTTTTCAAGTTAGAAGGCTGAGGTGAGCTGCAATTCTACTTGTCCTTCTCTTGAGTTATCCTGAGCTGATTTTTCCTATGGTGAGTTGTCCTGTGACAAGTTGGCCACAACGAGCTGGCTGGGGTGAGTCAGCTGCGGCGAGATGACCGTGGTGAGTTGGCCAGAATGAGTGGGCCAAGGCAAGTTGTCCCATTCTGCACGTTGGAGGTTGAGAAGGTGTTTGTCCCCCTGATGCTGTTCAATTCTCAAATTAGCACAGATGTCAGGGAATAATTGTCATCTGGATCTGTGAGAGGACTTGGTTCCATCATGATGCTATAATATGCCATTGCTGGTTAGTAGCTCTCTTAAGTGATGTAGCAATTGGGAAATAAACCCAGGTCCACCTTCCAATGATTGTGAAGTGGAACTATCATTGTGCAAGGTGGGCTTGAGATCATGGATTGTAAATTTGAGGGATTTTAATTTGGAGCTGTAGGTGGTCACAAGTGATGTTCTATTGTGCTTTCTTTTTCTGGATCTGTCTTGCAGAAAAGAACACTGTTCCTATTCCTGGCAACCCACATGTCTCTCTGGGTCTGCTTTTAACTGTATTTGATCCTGTAGTTATATGTCACTGTTAGATAGGTCTGAACAGATGAAGTACTGTTTATGCATCACGCCTGATACAGAAATAGAAAACTCAGCATACTGGGAAGCATTCACATACTGGGACACCCTTAAAACTAGCCCTCATTATGAACCAATTGGTTGTTCTCTGATAGAAATGGACTATAGAAAATATGCAACAAGTACCATCCCATCTATCCCCATATTCAATCCTTTGTGATTACATAATTGTGTTATCTAAGTTCAGAGTTAACATCCTCTTTAGAAAAAAAATATAGTGTATCAGATTAGTGAAATAGTTTATGTAATTAATTTTATATGTTAGTTTAAGGTTCTCAGTTCTGCATCATGAGAGACGTGTACAAGCAAAATGGGAATACTATAAAAAGCTGTTCTGGAGTTTGCTCCTAATTTTGCCAGATCATTTCCACAATGGGTAGCTGCTCTACTACAAAGTATAAAACTCCTGTGATATATAGATGACTTTTAGTTATTGCAGTGTTTATTTTTTGCACAACCAGTAAGTCATTATCTTTACTGAGGGAGTAGCATTGCATATATTTGTTCATCATTTTATGCTTTATTGCTGAAATATTTGAGAATAACCACTTTAGTTTAGATTTTGATGCTATGTTAGGCAGAGAAAACTAACTATCCATTACTAGATAATCAAGATACAGGAAATATGATTTCTAACTACAATTCCAAACTGAAGGGAGAAAAGTTATGAGTTACCAACTTTGCTTGGGTCTTTTTTTCTGAGACAAAATATTTTTTTTTACATATTTCCAATTCGTATTAAGTAAAACAAAGAATAACTATAAGACCCGATTTTTTCAAATAATTATTTTTGTATGAAATTATTGCATCTATTATTTTGACAAAATTCTGAGAAACTGTTAAAAAGCCTTTGACTATTTTTTCCCCCCCATACCTCCCAGAGATCTGAACAGCCCCCACTCTGCTCTTGTTTAGAAGAGCCATGAAGACCTGGGTCTTCACTCAGGCCTTTGGCGAGAGAGTGTGAGATCTTACTCTTCATTCCATCTGGCCTATCGCACTTGCCATATTTATCTTCATATCCTTTTCTTTTATTTATTTTATTGTAGTCTCATTCTTTGAATGGTGTGAACCATCCAAGGTTGTTGAGCAATGGTTGGTGTAATAAATTGTAATAAAGTGCAAGTGTAATAAATTTTAATATTAGTACTGCAGAAATTTTGCTTGCAGTATTAATTAAATACAAACACAGTTAATTTGTCCATGCATATTGCAAACCTCTCTCATTTTTCATTATTGTCCTCTAACAATCTCGCCAAGTCTTTATAATTAGTGCAGCAGACTGCATATCCCTGACTGTGCCCCAAGCACCATTCTTCACCAGCGCGAGCTCCCACTGGAACAGAATACTTTTAATGGAGCAGTAGAATGTACATCAAAAGATACACTGATTTTTTAAAATAGCTTTCGATTTCCTGCTTGCAGTAATAGTTCTGAGGTGATCAACATCTGCATGGAAATGGAAATCATGTCTGTTTTTGTTGGTTGGTTTAATGCTACCAAGGTAGCATTGTATGTAGAGATACATTGTATGTAGAGTATGTAGAGTATAGTTAGTAGTAGCTTTGTATGTAGAGTATATAAAACATGTGATGCAATTCTCAACGGAAATATATTCTTTACTTTATGGGGTGAGGTGGAAAGGATCCTTTGACATTTATAATAAGGTTTTCTAGATTTTATTACATGACTCTATATTATATTATAATCATTCCAATTTCACCGACAGTTTTGCATATTTAATTATATTGTTCACTGAGTATGTATTACAACCAAAAATAATATTTACTGAGTTTTCAAAATTTTCTTGTTTTTTTCTAATGTAACACTCAAAACCTGAACACAAGCTTGAGTCTTGTGGATTCACTTCATTTGCTTGCTGTTTAGTATACCTTGCCAAATACTATTTTATGTTATTAAATATTAACAAATGATATTCATCATATACTATTGAATATATTATACCTGTGATTTTTATATTAATATCTAGGGTACTCTTTTTTGGGGAGCATCATTTCAACTTTTACAAGCTCAAATTAAGAGTGTCCTGCACAGTCCTGAGCTCGATGGCAAAATCGGGAAGAAGTTCAGGGCAGTCATACTAGAATAGCTTAGGAGATATTTAGTTGGTTAGAAGGTTATACCTTTATTTGGCAAGACACTGTCCATTAGATGTAAGCAAAGACAGGATTGGAGTCAACTGGATTTCACTGTGTCATCTTTCGGCTTAGGCCTTACAAATACAATGATATATCATTGAATAATAATCAAGAATTGTCAAAAATGATATGCCACTACCTGCCCATTGTCAATTACTGTTGAAATTACCATCAAATTTATTATCAAAGTTATTCTTAAATGTTAATTATGATCAAGTTAATGATTAAGAAATGTTCATATTAAACTCCAGTAGGTATTTAAATAAAAATATCCAATAACTGTGGAATATTTAAATATCAACATTTGTAAAGGAGAATTTGAGAAACTGATATATCAAACACATTCCAGCAATAATGAAATATATTAGCATTAAGACATGCTACTATATTTGAATGTCATCAATGTACTCCTGTAGTTATGGGATAATGAGAAAGCTCTCCATCCCTTATTTAGTGACATAGGCAGTCTAATTCAAAGACAAGCGTTTCTCCAAACTCTCAGATCACAAAGGTGATCTTTTTTTTTCCAATTTTACTTTTCTAGTATAGATGGTTGTTTATATTTATTTTAAATTCCTTATTCTCTTGTGTTTTAATTTCCCTGTGAATATTTTCATTTTTTCTTTTCATATCTTGCATAGCGCTGAGAGTTCTCAGACTGCAGCAGGGTACAAATTCAAAAAATAAACTCATAAAATTTTATATAGCATAAAGGAAATATACAAACTTGTATATTTTTAATTTACATTTAAGTTATTTACCCATTATACACATTTCTAAAACACTATTATAGGAATAAAAATAAAATTTTCACCCAAAAATCGTATGTTATACATTTTTCAGTGTTGTTGTTTTTTAGGATACACATTTTTCAGAAAATCAGATTTATAGGCGAACTGTCCCCTCTTCCCCAAAACAGGTTTATGCTACAGTTCAAGATCAGACAATTTTCAGTTTTTTTAGATTGGTTTTGTTTAGTATATTTTATATTATATTTATTGTTCCCAAGTTTCTGATATGTATGAAAAGAATACAGAAAGAAGAATTTTTAAAGTAAACACAGATATGAATATCAAAAACAAATTTATCTTTGAGGAACTTGTATTAAACCAGATTTATTCTATAATGCATTATTTGAATTCAAACTAAGTGGAACTAAATGTACAATACATATGCAATATATCCCACCTTAACATGCTGAATGAAATGCAATAAATAAATAAAAAAGAGTAAAATGCTAAGAAAATATTAACTATACTGTGAAAACTACAACAACTTTCAACTCATTCTTTTTTCTCTTGTCAGCCATTACAGAATATAAAGTTTTAAACAGGCCTGAAAAGTAAGAAATTGAAAAACACCCAAGCACTGAATTCAATAAAGCAGTTTTAAGTGACTAAGGATGGATCCAACATTACATGACCAAGAGTTTATCTATGCAATGGACTTTCCATTAAGTGCTTTCCAAATTTGTTCCAAAGGTTTGGAGGTCCTTTCAATTCAACTTTTAGTCTAGATCCAACATAATGAATTTTCAGAAACAAAGATAGGACAGTCATGCTAGCTACCTAATGATCTTTCTCTCTCTCTCTCTTTCTTCCTCACTTCTGCCCTTCCTCTCTATCCATATTTGCTTGGTCTCATCTCTTCCACAACACTTTAAAGTGCAGGTGAAGGAGGCAATTACTCCAAAACCTATTCTCTGAAAAATCTTCACATTCTAATTTCAAATGTGGATCATTTTTTCTTTCATATAATAAAGTGTACAAGTTAAAACCTAAATAAAAAAGACATGCTTTTATCTAAATAACTAAGTCTTACAATAATTTGAGCTGTGGAGGAGGAATCAGGAAGGTCCTTTTCTATTAGCTATTGAAAAGTGAAGGTGATTCATTTCTACATTATGTACTAAGCAAAGCTAAAATACGAACATTCATTTTTGGAGTTTTAATCTTGCTCTCCTCCTCAAAGGCACTGTAATAAATCATGCACAATGGTCTATTACAATTGAAGTTTAAGAAAGTGCAAAGAAAATGAAGGAGTTAGAAATGGGTTACTATTTTTGAAAACACTGTATCTTTGAAGATAAAATTTCATTTCCTGTAATGGCATCATGTATGCCACAATATATTTATTAGAACAGACCTGTTTAAAAGATGTCTCTTTCTACAGCATCTGCATTTGTGTGATTCCATTGCTTTCTAAATGAAAAGGAGTTCAGAGGATCAAATTTCTAGACCAGCAGTTTATGTGTATGCCAATAGAGAACTATGTGATTTTGAATGTTAACGATGACATTTTTGTTTAGGTATTAAGTTTACTTTTCTCCAGAAGCATTCTATACAACATGGCAAAGCTTTAGAAGCCTGTAAGAAAGGCAACCTATTATTGTTAAATCCCATAGATAGTTTGGGATTTGAAGGGTATTTTTGTTGATGGAATTTATTTAGATATTCCATCACCTTAAAGACAAACCCTTAAGGATGCCAAACTGAACTAAAAGCCTCATAGTCACAAAAGCAGATGCCTATTAACTTTTATCATATGCCAACAAGCAAACAAATTAGGGATTGTTTTCCCAATTATTTTTTTTCTCTTTTTTGTCCCAGCAACATTTGGAATAATTAAATTTCCTATTATCAATATGGACTCCTCCATATTACAGGTGGTTTATGATGGATCTAAACTGCAATATTGATATAAATAATATGTAGCAAGAATGCCTGAATTAATCTTTCTTGTATATACAGCTAGCAAAAGAAAAAAGATATTCTTAAAGATTACAATGGCAAATTGTACATGAGCATGTATCTATCAGTTCTCAGATATAATAGAAACGGGAAATAACTGATTTTGGATATTAAATAAGAAAGATTATATGGTACAGGTTTCAGACAGTTCTGAATGATGGTAAATGTTTTACAACTGGCTGTCCAGAAAAACAACAGCATCCAATGTCTCAATTGTCACCATATCACGCCACTAGCTGCTGAACAGGTGATTGGCACACCAGCACTAATGGTTGAGTTTGCTCTCAACTGGCTTTCAAAATTCAAGAAAAAATTAAGTCAGTGTTTATGAGTTTCTACAAGTCTGCTCCAGCAGCCCATTGATTCCAGGGTTCTTGGTGCACTCTGAACTTGGTTGATTTCCTGCAGTTATTTCATTACCAGGCTAGATAACATAATCAGTTCATGGTTGGTGAAGTTTGCTGATTATTTATATAGAGAAGTCTGCCCTATCCATCTTGACGGGGGCATAATTTTTTCCTTGATGCTTCCCTGATTGGAATGATGTTTCTTCTTTGGGTATCTGATATTCTTTCTTTCTTCTCTAGCTGTTGGTTACTCAGGAGGATGTATTTTGGGCTGTTTGTTTCACTTCTTGAGTTTGGGTTATATCTTTCAAATGGTATGTAGCTGGAGTTTATCTCGATGGGTGTGTTGGTGGGTGATTTGCATTACTAATTTAGTCAATGTCACCCTCCCATGCACTGATAATATTACCTAATCTGACAAAGAAAGATCTGCAGGAAAACAACCAAGTGCAGAGAACACCAAGAACCCTACTGTTCAGTCTTACATTTATTCTTTTCTGCTGGAGCTTTCTGAAGCACCATGAGACCAACAACCATAGGATTTATATCTGTCTACACTGTCTGTCTGTCTGTCTGTCTGTCACCTATCACTGAAGACTTGGTTTTTGTTCATAAAAATTAAACCTGTTACACTCCTGAACAAGCATTTGATATGTCATAAAGCAGCTAACAAAGCATCACATATTCCCATAATCCCCCTAAATAACAGGTGGTATAATATACAAACAACATGATGATTTTGGAATATAATGATGCCGCTGGATACCTTGAAAAATAATAATGAATGACTGGAAATAAAGATGTCAGCAGCTATCGGTTAGCTCTTTTATGATTAGGTTAATTTTAGAACAGAGGACTACAACAGATGGAAATAAAGAGATGTATTAGATCTCTAACAAAAGTAGACATGACCTGCTGTGTGGCAAAGACTGTTCTATATTAACCTTTCCGAAAGCCAAACAATATCCAGGTGTTCTTTTTTATGTAACCATCATTTAATTTAAATAGACAATATAGAGGAAGTAAAGTAATGCTGGAGAGGATAGGTATGACACAAATTCATACAGTTATAGTGACATTTTTTCATAATGCAGAATTTTTTCATACTTTAATTCATTAATTAGGTGTATATGCAATGATGCTGATGTAGAATGACTTTCAAAGATCCAGACTACAACACAAAGACCATCACCTGAAGAGGATATTAAAATTTATTTATAATAAAACATTTTCACACCTGATAACCTTATGTTTTGACATAAAAAAGAACTTTAGAAAGCTTTCTTCCCCGATAAAATCATATGAAAGGACAGGCAGCCAAGATTCATTCAATATTGATCTTCAAAAACTATAGCAAATACCATAGTTAGCAAACCTCAGAAATAGAACAATTCTGAAAACTTGGATATAAACTTTTGTCTATATTGTGCAGATTTAAGTAAGGCCAAATTTGTATTGCATACATTTTTCTGTTTTAATACACCTTGAAATCCAGAAATAGAAATAAGAATGTTGAACAAGAAGCACAACTGATATTTTATGACAATGACAAACTGCCCTTAATTCAGTAGTAGATATCTTATTAATTAACTTCTTTAGCACTTGTACTTATCCCTTTGTAGGATATGACTTGGATTGAGTGGGTAGAGGGGTCAGAGTCCTGGGAATAAGACTGTGACACTCATGAATACTCATACCACCTCTCCTTTTTATTAAGACATACAGGTAGGAGTCCTTGACTTATGACCACCATTGAGCCCAGGATTCATGTTGCTAAGCAGGGCAGTTAGTAAGTGAGCTGTGTCCCATTTTATGACTTTTTTGCCACAGTTTTTAAATGAATCACTGTAGTTGTTATGTGAATCTTACGGTCATTAAGCGAATCTGGCTTCCCCCACTGACTTTGCTTGTTGGAAGCCAGCAGGGAAGGTTACAAAGAGTGATCACATGACCCCGGGACACTGCAACCATCGTAAACTACTGTTGCACCGTCCCAGGTGATGTGATTGACATTTGCAACCTTCTCAAAAGGCTTCAAACAAGCAAACTTAATGGGGGAAGCCAGATTCATTTAATGACCATATGATTCCCTTAACTTCAGTGATTTAATTAACAACAGTGGCAAAAATGTCATAAAATGGGGTCTGACTCAATACCCTCCTTGTTTAACAATGGACATTCTGGTCCCAGTTGTGGCGATTGTTTTCAGCATCAATTCTATCAACCACCCTCCAAAGATTACCAATAGTCGCAGCAAAACATCTACCATAATATAAATTTGAATACATATAATTTTCTCTCTGATTTGAAGAGTTGATACATACAGAAGGTTTGGATGTAATTAGGAGTACTTGTTGTAGCTGAAAGACCAATCAAGATCTTAAATACAAAATGGAAAGTTTTAAAGAAAGATGAAACACAAGATAAAAGGAAAAATAGAAAGCTGACATTTCTTTAAATGATAACTATTTTTAGAAGCTACAAAAGTTTGCCTCGGAAGCACAGCACCAGTCGGTTAACAAACAAAGTATTCAGTGCTGAAGAAGTACCAGAGTATGAGCTAGAAAGATCAATCAAAGTCGTCAAGAACTACAGAAATAAGCAAAATATTGCTTTGGTTTAAAACAAAAGTATATAGGAATGCAATTACAAGCAGAAAGGTCATTTGGATTCTCTGAACTTTTGGGACCAAATAATAAGTCTATAAAACAAATGTTGCAGCCTATGAAACATTCAATAGACAAGGTCCTAAGGACCTCTTGAACATTTAATGGAAATGGGGCAGATGAGAGACATGAATGTCACATTCTCCAGAAATGCAGAGTCCTATTTCTTACACAACAGGGAAGCAAGGCAACAGATGTGTCCTTTGCCACCATTTCTTTCAGAATAGCCAAAGGGTCCATTTTTTCCATGTTCCACAAGTGTTGGTGACTTCATAAAATGTTGATTGCAAAGGTAGTCTGAATGTGATATCATCTAGGAATATGCAGCCTCAAAAATTGCACAAGGGATATGAAAGTAGGGATCCAGAACAATGGTGAAATCTAATTTCTTTCACCACTGGTTCTATGGGCATGGCTAGGTGGTGGGGTCATGTGACTCAATGGGTATGGCCAACTCAACATCACTCACAGCAAGGTGGGATGGTGGCACCTTGCTGTGAGTGATGTCGAATTGGCCACGCCCACCCAGTCACATAACCGATGCTGTAGTGGCGGCAATGCTGACTGCCTGCTGAATGCAGGCAAAAGGTTATTTGGGAAGTGGCGGCTGGAGGCTTCTGGCACCGCTTTTTGCCAGTGCGAAGGGCCTGCAGCCGCTGCCTCTTGCCAGCCGGAACAGAGCCAGGAGTGGCGGCTGGAGGCTTCTTGCGCTCGTAAAGAGGTGGCGGCTGGAGGCTTCTGGCACTGCTTTTTGCCAGCGTGAAGGGCCTGCAGCCGCCGCCTCTTTGCCGGCCGGAATTGAGCGGGGAAGGCAGGGAAGGGAAGTTCCGTGGACCATGGGGGGGCAGTTAACTAGGCCACGTGGGGAAACAGCACCGGGTGGGAAGGGAAGCAAGCGGTGGTAGTGGCAGGCAAGCTCTGGGGACTGTGCAGGGGGGCAGCTAGCTA
>JANHFL010005612.1:112820-128109 GCA_032468155.1 Oxyrhabdium leporinum
GTCACATAACCGATGCTGTAGTGGCGGCAATGCTGACTGCCTGCTGAATGCAGGCAAAAGGTTAGTTGGGAAGTGGCGGCTGGAGGTTTCTGGCACCGCTTTTTGCCAGTGCAAAGGGCCTGCAACCGCCACCTCTTGCCAGCCGGAACAGAGCCGGGAGTGGCGGCTGGAGGCTTCTTGCGCTGGTAAAGAGGTGGCGGCTGGAGGCTTCTGGCACCGCTTTTTGCCAGCGTGAAGGGCCTGCAGCCGCCGCCTCTTTGCCGGCCGGAACTGAGCGGGGAAGGCAGGGAAGGGAAGCTCTGTGGACCGTGGGGGGGGCAGTTAACTAGGCCACGCGGGGACACAGCACCGGGTGGGAAGGGAAGCAAGTGGTGGTAGTGGCAGGCAAGCTCTGGGGACTGTGCAGTGGGGCAGCTAGCTAGGCCACACGGGGACGCAGCGCCGGGTGGGAAGGGAGAGGGCGGCAAGCGGCAGTAGCGGCTTTCTTAGGCAGGCAGGCAGATCAGGAGCAGTTGGGCCTCAGGCACGTCCTCTTAGGAAGGCAGGCAGAGACACTGGGGCAGAGTGAGTAGGGGCAGAGTGAGTGGTGAGCAGGCTGGGGCGGGACCAGCCAGAGGTGATATTTGCCAGTTCTCCGAACTAATCAAAATGTTCCCTACCGGTTCACCTGAACCGGTGCGAACCGGCTATATTTCACCTCTGATCCAGAAGAAAATGTAAAAATTTAGTATTAGGGAATTTAGCAATGATATACGTTAGATGAGATGTCACTCTGGATATCATCAATTTACTTCTCTCTGGCCTATAGTCAGGTTTGTCTTTTTAAAATCTGAAATCCAGGTGCAAATGCAGCAAGACCAATTTTTCAGAGCTTAGCAGTTTTCACAGAAATATTCTCCCTAGACTAAAAGCTTAATTGGGTACATTAATTCAAGATATGTGTGACAAATAAATGCAACCCATTTGAATCATTAAATTAAGACAACGTTTCGGTGCAGATTTAACATAGAAAGATGTCACTTTAAAACTGAAACAAATTTGAAACCATATGTCCCTGCAAAATGGAGCATATTTGTTTACAAACATTAATAAAATGTGAAGAACCGTGCAAAAAATAAACATAGATTCCTGTAAATCACTTAACCTGTTTTCCAGAAGGCATTCTAAAAGGAAAGTGCCATCATATAATAAATCAAAAAATGTTAAAAGATCCTTCTGGCAAATATATATATATATATGAGGAACACAGTAATTGCTCAATGTCCAAATATATGACGATAGTAAAGCTATTTTCATGCAGAACATATTAAGGTTGAAAATGCACAGAGCTTATGTAAATGATATTCTGAAGCTGCAATCCTGAGGACATGTACCTTTCTGTGTACCTATCCAAAGGCTATCATGTTGAATGAGAAAAAAATACTGTACTGAACTGCTTTATAAAATTTCAACTATATGCAGTCATGTGTGCAGAAACATTCAATTCAACAGTACTAGCTCCTGCTTCTTTTTAAAATACAGTCCCAAAGACTGCAAATGTTTATGCTTTTCTTTATTACTGTCACCATAAAGGTGGACTGTCACCTAAAATAGCTGTTTGGGGACCCCACAATTTGGTGACAGCTATGACATCAATGCAGATTGTACACCAAGAAGCTTGCCACATATGATCTCCAACAAAGACCACACAGGACTCCAAATTGAAATTGTGAGGAGAGAAGGATATAACTGTATTACTCGCCGAATGATAATATCTAGTTCTATACCTTCACACAGTCTTAGATGATCATGTCAGGTTTTATCAAAGGTGTTCTGACAATCAATGAAGGAGCTAGTTTTCTCTGGGTTCTTTTGATTTTGTGATCTAAGGTCCAGATGCTATGTAATTTGCTAACTCTGCCAACAGCTCTACTAAAAGTATGGATTATACAGTACCTAGCTTCACACATCCCAATATGCCATGGTTTACTTAATCATGGTTTACTAAGCAACACAATTGTCATATTCACAGAACACATTATGTCATAAGCAATAATTTACAAATAACAAGGGCTTGGATCACATAAAGTCATAAAACTTTTGTCTTAAAATACTATGTGTACCAGGTATGTCTAATACCTTTTGGATACCACTTAAACCAGTTGCATACGTTGTTCCAGGACTTACTTTTTTCTTGATAACTCCACATTTCATATAACTTATGTTATCATTTTCAGGATTTGTGGGAGACTTAAGAAATTCTAGATTACCTGGACTGTATAATTTCAATTATTAATAATGTATTGAAGTGTGGCTGCAGCTGGAATTAAGCTTCTTCCTTAACTATAAAAGCTGCAATTGCTAGAGAATGAAAGTCAGAAATGATATTTAATTATCCCTTCCTTCAGTGATGTGGCAGAACAGATAGGGGCAATTTCTCTGCTTGCTGCTGATCTGTTGATCTAGAGTTGAAGGAAGAGAGGATTTCCCCCTACGTATTTATTAGGGCTATACCCAGGTTCAAAGGGGTGATTCAATTTGAAATAGATTCACTCAAATCATTCCTTCAAACTGAATCATCAGATTGATTCAAGGCATCAAATCAACTACTTCTGGATTGGTTCAGTGGGACTCGAATACAATCTGGCAATTATTTCTATACTTATGCAGCTTTACAAAATCAAAATATCAGTCTGGCTGTCTTTCTATATCTGGACAAAACTGTCAAGTAATACAATAGATTCTTTGATATTGGCATGAATCAATGAATTTTAACGTCTCTAAATCCTGCCTATGGCAGACAGGAGGGCAAATTGGCAGGCTTAAATTTATTCAGCTCCTTTTTCCTTATCTCAATTTATTTGTCTGACCCATAGCCTAGTCTCTGTTATTCTCTATCTAGTCTGTTGTTATTTAAGGTCTTTTAGTCTCTTCTTTCCTTCCTTCCATTGTGTCTCTTCAAAAATCTTGTCTTTATGTTGTTGTTTTGACTTGTCTTCTAATGAATCTGTGAGTCATATTCACTGCATGAATAACAATGTGTGTTTGCTATTGGACTATTACACATGATACCTATATAGTATTAATTCATGTCATATTATATAGACAAAGATTATCATTATCATATTTTGAATATAGGCAAAAGTACAGTTTTCTTGAGAAGTCCATAATGCTGGAAAAGGTGGAAGGCAAATGAAATCAATTACAACAGGGATAGATGGATTACTGGAAGACCTGAAGAATTAATTTGGGGACAGATCATCCAGGAGCAGATCTATTTACGTGGTCACTAATGATGGTATATAGTCCAATCCAATCCAACCCTATCCCATCCCATCCCAATAACACCCACGCACATCTTAATGACAGTATATAAAATGGAGCATTCACAAAAGAGTCTAATTAATCTGGCCAATGAGCTATGCCAACAGTTCTGCTAATTCAGAAGTAGACAGAGGGTAATTCTTTAATTTTAAACATTTTTGGAAAAAAATAAGGGGAGAGAGAGAGGGAGGAGAGGGAGAGAGACGGAGGGAGAGAGAATGAGAGAGAGAGAGAAAGAGAGAGAGAGACTGTGTCTATATATAATAGAGATGTACAAAGTAATGCAAACTTCATTTTGGCTAAGGTTTTTAAAAGGCTCGTGTGCTAATTAATACCGACCTCACAGCTCCTGAGTACAAATAAAGAACTTTGTAGTCACTAACTAATATCATTTTGCCTTCTGCATTTATCAGAACTGTCTGAAATAACTGTATGTAGTTGAATTTATTGAAAGGTTACACCTACTTTGACTCCACTTACTCTCTTTTTTTCTTTTGTTCGGTTACTTAAAATGCTGAACACATTTTAATTATGCTTTTAACACATCACAAGAACTTGTTAAGTATTATTACTTTAAATTAATCACCACTAAGTCAGTTCTGTCTCATGCAGTCTAATACCATATTCTTATTTAAGAAATTATCCAGTAATTACAAATTATACAGCAAGAATGGAAAGTGTTTAGCTCTTTCAATGTATTAAATACAGATACTTATGAAAGTTGAATAAAATTACAATCCTAAATCTACTTAAATGGGAATAAGCCCTGTTATGCAATTGGTTTCTCCCTTTCTAAATTACACTCCCAATTTGGCTCAAGGTTTTCACGAATTTATTACAAATCAATTCAGGAAATAATTTCAATCACAAATGACACTCGTATGTCATGGATGGAATCTGGCAAGTATGTGTAGCTGGGAAACAGACCTCACTTTAAAAAAAACAACAAATAACAAGAAATCAGAGTGCCTTTAGTACTCCCTTCCAGAATACCCTGTGTATGGTAATTCTAGCAGCTAACGTGTGTGTGTTTGTGTAAACAGCATGAGGAAAAAAACCAAGGATGACCTTTCCTTACTAAGGTTGAGAGGATATTCCCCTCAACTTCCATTTGCATCTTTGATAGTTGGATCTGCATAAAACAATAGCTGTTATAAGAAAGGCTAACTTTCTAACGTAATGTTGCTAAAACCATGACATTTCCTGGACCATTCCTTTTGTTAATTAGAGCAAAGGGCTTAAGCTTATCAACAAATCATCTGTTCATTCCTGTCATTTCTTTGTTATCCAACAGGAGTTGGATCACCTGTTTCTGGGTGATTTCCCCATTTTTTCCCAAGGCAGAATTATCTTGGCTAGTGTTAATTGTGTTTCAGCGAAGAAACCTCTTATCAAATGAGAAGGAAACCCACACCTTTTTGGCTAACTTCGGTTACCTTGAATTTCAGCTGGTTCTTGCTTTGCTCTGTTGCTCTTGTCTTTTCATACTGAAGACACTTAGAAGAAATGAAGATTTTCTTTTCATCCCAGCTGTTAGAGGATGCATCTAACACTGACCTTCTAGGACCAGTAATGTACACAAATTGTACACCTCTACTTTTTTTCTATCTAATCCAAAAATATTCTATTTCTCCATTCAGTGATACCTGGGCTTAAGGTACCATATATTAACACGTGTATACTATCTGGAAGTTACACCTTGCAAATCCATCTCTCTTTGCTATGTCTTTCTTCAATTCAGCAAGAATCTCTATTTCTCTTTCTGCCTTCTTCTATAGTTGAACACTGTAAGAAAGTGAATCACTTCTTTAAACATCCCCTAGGGTCCCTACAACTCTCTGAAATTCTTGCCTCTATCTAGGCTTAAAAATATTTTGGGAGCAATGAAAATAATATGAATAAAGGATCTTTGACCACCTTAATTAGAGGACCTGGTATCTGAATTAATAATGTTTTTTTTTAATTTCACTTCTATTCAGTCCATAAGAAACCACCTTATGATACTGAACTTTTATCCATCTAGCCGATATCGCCTACTTGGATTTTGTAATAGATCTTCACAGAACAGGGAATGTTCCTAAATTTAATATAACCTGGAAAATGCAAGGAATTAATCCTGAGACTTTTTTTTCTAATAAAGCAGGTAACATCTTTATTTGCGTTACAACAGACTATAAATATATGTCTTCCTTGCTAATCACATAGGAATATAACTGATAGCATGTGGAAATGTTGTAAAAAATATAATAATGAGACCAATAGATTAATGAATGTACTAATGAGTTCAATGGATTTAAATTCAATATAACTTGTTTTAATATTATGGTGTTTAGGAGTAGAGTGTTGGTCAGATCAGTGTTTTCCAATTTAATACTTGACACTCAAATTAAATCTGCATTGTATCATTGGGATGGTAAATCTTCTGTAACCACAGAACATGTCCATGTAATGCACTCAACATGGTTTAAGATATTTATCCAGGAAATGCATGCAAAATGACACAGAAAACCCAATTATTCCCACGGCTATTCCGTGCCTCTTCTGCCAATACATTTTTAAAAAGTTTGTTGCAACACAAAGAACAAAAAAAAGACATGCCATTGCCCGATTAAGGTCAGACCCTCCACGTATGGAGTGAAGGAAGACTTAATCATTCCCCCTTAACTTTTTGAATCTTGTGTTTACTTTGCACATATCTGGGAGGTATGAAAACAAAGTGAAGAGCAGAGATACCTGCAGGGAGAGTCTGCTTCATGTTCACACCTGCCAGCTTGACCAGAGATTAAGACCTCATACAGAGTTAAGCAACACACTAGAGTGGGGTTTACTAAGTTGTGCCTATAGCTATAATTAAGATACTCTACAACAGCACATGTTCAGAGAATCTACTATCGTAAATGAAACTATTTCATGCTTAATTTGCGTATGAACATTGTCACTGTCTCTTATAACGTAACAAATGAAATACCTGGATATTACTGCACATTTTTATAGTAAAGATTTCATAGATTTATTTGTGGAGGACATGTATATATTATAAAATGCAGCATTTATTGAATCATCCCTCTTGCCTATTTCATACTGTTTATCTCCAACGGACCTTACTATGTGACTTTGTTGACATTCAACTTTTATTGTATGAGTCACCATTTTATTGACCAACAATAGTGTCTGCTTTAGGAGACCAAGAAGAAAACAGAACAAAATGATCAAATTTATTCCTTTTTCATCTGTGGTGTTTTCTGCCTACAGTTGAGATTTATAGGGCTTTGTTTTAAAATTCTGCATCATTTAATCTGCACAGCACTTCACAAGCTATTATTGATCACTTTTGAATAAAATATACTGATGACATAAAATGTTTCTGCTTTCTAAAAGCTCATAAAGACATTATGGCTGCTTTTATTTGACAGCATATTATAGTTGTGAAAGGACAATGTTGATGTTTTCATTCATCTGACAACATTACATTTAAAACCATGTATACTTTGGTACAGCTATCTAACACTTATCAAAGTAATTTCTGCTCCCTATGCTGATGTTAATATCCATTCAGCATAATGCTTGATGGAATTTTATGTTAAGCTTTGAAGATATTGTTTGGTCTCTTTTCATCTTCTGTTTTCTGCATACAAAGCATTAAAACATATTTTACTTTTTCTTGAATATTTAACTTAAGTGACTTCATGAATTTACATTTAAAATATAACATAACAATGCTCCTACTACTATAGTAACAACCACAGATGATAACAAATACTTGTGTCATGATACAGTTCAATATAAAGAGATCTTAGGAAAAACTGGTCATATTTTATACTGTATAAAGACACTGAATAATATCACATTGTTGCCAACAGCTTTAATTCATGCCTCAGGTACAAATCTATGAAAGTTGAATGTCAAACCAGGAAGGGTGGTTATTGTACTTTCACTAGATGATGATGAGAAGGTAGAATGGTAATACAATACAACAAAGATATATGTATTATAAAGTCATATTCCCTTTTTTGCATAATTATAATTATTTGATCAGAGCAAGCCTGTACTATAGGCTGAAATATTAATTTCTAAGCATAAACTTTGGTGGTTAAAAATTTCAGAAGAGGATGTTAGAATTTGATGTTTGATTCATAAAATCCAGAAAGTAGTCCAAGACCTAAAAATATTAGTATTGTTCCCTGTAAGATCCAATAAATAGGCACTAATTATTTGAAAACATATTCTTTTTTAGAAAAACAAAAAATAAAGTATACAAATGTAGTAAGAAATGAGCAAACTATAATATTCATACAAGGGAATAGGAAAACTTGTTCTTATAGTCATTCTGGGTATGGTTCAAAACTTAGAGACTATTGTGACAGTATTAATTCACATTATTTTAGCTTTATCAGATATTATTCCCTAATGGATATGTTGCACAAATCTAAAGTTTCCGTTTCATTAAGAAGGTTTTTCTTCACAACTACTGCCAATGCATCAACCTTTTTTTTTATAACCCATCAATCATTTTTTTTAATCTATGAAGTAAGTTTGACCAAAGGAATAATGTATACTGTAGTAATATGAGTTTTAAGAGATGATGACCAATGCAGTTATTATTAAAGCTTTTAAACGTATTACTGAAACACTAGAAATTTTATGGGCAGCTGCCAAATCATACAATTGATTAGCATGCTTTGTAATCATAGTACCTTAATGTGCTTCAATATGTAAAGAGAATCACAGAATAATTTTTCAACCTTCAACCCATTCATATTATGTGCCATATAATAAATATTTTTTACAAGAATGATAAAAGGCCAGCTGGTAGGTGCAGGCATATAAAGGTTCCTTCATTTTAAGAAGTCAAGAAGTTTTTAAACATGCACACCTCAAGTCTGATAAACAGGATTTTTTTTGTTGTTTACTGAACTCTTCTGTTTACTGTCATCAGCAAGGTGCTTGACCATTTTATAATGAAATTTTAAATAAGCATATTGCATATGCTTATTCGAAACTGAATCAACCAATTGCAAGTACTATAATAGTATTATGTCAAAGTTGCTTCTACTCTAAACTACAAAAGCAATTTGGAAAGTGTTGATTCAGAAACATTGAGAACACTGAATAAAGCTGAAAATCGCCAAACTGTCCTGCCCCAATCAATGCAGATTATGAAGAAAACCAAAGGCTTTTATTCCAGTCATGGGGACATGAACATCCCCCATGGAGGGGGGGGGAACCCCAGAAAATGGTAGAACCTATTCGTTTCAGCCTTGCCAAATTCCTGACAAGGCACTTTTCTCTTGAAAGTTCTGCTAGTTATATTCAGCCCACTGGAAGTGGGGACTGAAACAGAGGTTCCCACCAATGAGAAGCCTTTCAAACTAGTTTTATAATCCTTCAGCTAATTTTTTTTTTAAAAGGTGAGCTGCAAATAAATCAATCAATTCAGATCTCAAATGGGACTGACATCCAGAGCTGTGTAGAATCCTTGTGTGGAGGTACCCACACAAGCCAAATTAAGAAGTGAATGCTTACATTGTTTACTAAAAAAGAAAAACAATACAGTCTATCAATGCATTTAAATAATGCTACAAAACTGTATAAATTTTAATTACTGGAAGATCATAGAATTGCTTCAATGGTTTGGAAATCTGTTTAATAAGCTCTGCACATAAAAAATAATAAATTGCTGGTGTTAATTTCACAGTATCCCTGGAGAATAAAAGAGGAGAAAGTGCCAGATATATCTTAGTTTGTATACTATAGTAAATTCTTACTACACTGTTAATCAGCCTTGTCTCAAACCCCTTTATAATAAAGGATTTGAAGACATGGCATTGCTAGCATCACTCACCATTCTTATTCTTAAAGATGTTTAAAATAGGGAGAATCTGACGATAATATGGCACTAAAGCTTCCCCCACCATATCAGCTGACACCACCAGGTGCTGAAGGACTTTGAGCGTGATGCAGATGACCTGTCGGTTTCGAAGGTTCAGCGCATCTTGAATGAACAAAAAGAGACAAGCAGAAAACAGAAGAATTAATTTCAAGAATGTAGAGGGGAGGGGAGAAATCCTCTAATGGACAAATTTAATTAAACTGTACTCTGCAGGGGATTGTAAGTGGGCCTTTATTAGCCTGGCTTTGAAGGAACCCAGAGATGGATTGCAGCCCCAATGTTATAAAACACCGCCTTGTCTGAGTGTTATTTGTTCCCACAGTTTGGGCTGACTCTTCGGTAACCCCAAGAAAGCAGCTTATTATTCCTTCTTGCTGTCTGTCCTACTGGTTCCTGCCACCCCCACTCCACTTCCCCTAGAAAGAGAAGAAAGAAAAAGGAGGGGGGAACCCCATCACCGGTACCACTGGGACTAAGGGAAATGAAAAGGCAAAAACATGAAGGTTGACGAGACATTCTACTGTAACAATCAGACTGTTTATTTTTGCTTGCTTAGCAATCATTTTATTCTTTTCAATTAACAATTGGTACTATTCGGAGAAAGGAACAATGATAGGAATGTTTATAAAGAAAAGTTTGTAGGTTGTTTTTTTTAAAGACTGGTAAATAAGGATTCTATCCTGCCTACTTGAGAATTTTTTGTGTAGTGTCAAGCAGTTGGATTTTGCTACTGAAATCAATAACACCTTTTGTCCTGTTCCATTTCAGATTTCATTCCAAAGAAAGAATGTTGTATTCTCCATTGTGTTTCAAATTTATATTTTCAAATGTGAATTTAAATTCAAATTTATTCATGCTCCTGCTTCCCACTCCAAAATTGTATACTAGGGAGCAAAGGCCGCAAACTATAGATTATTATAAAGCTCCATTGCATACAGCAGTTGCACAGTTGCAAAGCGCAAAGTCCCCAACAAACAAACAAAAACTTTCTCCACATTGCATTCTATAACAAATGTCAAGTTCCAAAAGGAGACTGGAAGGGATAAATAATGCACAAATGGATAAGCATGAATAATGTGAATATAGAATGGGATGGAAAGGAAGAACTGGCAAATTTCCTCCAGCTCCCAGGCCCCTCTTTCCCTTGTCGTTCACTCTCATCCTTTTGCATTTTTACCTCTTCTCTTGCTTTTCTCACAGTCATGCAAAACATGGCAAGCCTAGCTAAGCAATCTTTCTCTACACAATAAGTTCAATTGCCAGGATTTTCCCCTCTGCCAGGTATCCATTCCCAAATTCAACGATCAATCAAATAGGCTGACAAAATCCCAGCTAAGCTGCAACTGCAGGAGTTCTCTTCTGATTATTTCATAACCATCGTACTACACATAGTTTATTTGTATATATTTGAAGATTTTTGAATGCGTTCTCCCTGTTAGTTCAGCAATAAAGTCTGAACTAACAGGAGATTGGCAACCTCTCAATTACACCTGGCTTTAAAATGATATAAATGCAATTGTCCATGTTGGAAAACATGCCATGGTGTTGAGGAACGCAGAGTTTGCTAAGAAGAGTTGCCTTTTACCCAATTTCCCTTAAATTATGGGT
The DNA here is from genome assembly GCA_032468155.1 of Oxyrhabdium leporinum. Classification (NCBI taxonomy): domain Eukaryota; kingdom Metazoa; phylum Chordata; class Lepidosauria; order Squamata; family Cyclocoridae; genus Oxyrhabdium; species Oxyrhabdium leporinum. The sequence goes on from JANHFL010005612.1 coordinate 123,622, forward strand.
TTACAATGATTTAATTCAAACCCATAATTTTGAAGAGAGGAGAGGCTAGAGATCATTAGAGAAAGAACAGGATTGTGTTTCTTACCAACAGTTCCAATAGGAAACCTCTAGATCTCCATTATGGAAAAATTAGAAAGCTCTAAACAGTTCGATGGATGCAATACTTAATTCAAATATACAATGTGAAATCTTTTCTGTAGTGTTGCCTCCAGTCCAGTACAATGTAAAAAGATTAACATAGCCTTTGGCTCAAACAGAATTCTGCACTCCTGCATTAAATTAATTCAGAAACATTAAGAAAATATTTTAAAGACGTCAAATTCTTTGTGTCATTCATTTCTCTATATCCAATCTCTTTAAAATAACTGTTTTTCCCCTTTGAGTGCAACTGAGTTTTTACCCTGTTGCAACAGAAATATTTCAAAGTATGGCACAGGTTAACAGTCAGCTATTTGCAATAAAGTTGGTTCATTTCTAACTCAATAAATAAATATTGTGCTAGTTGAAAATGAAATAAAGTTATATTTCCTAGATTGCACTAGTTGAAATTGTGATGAAGCTATGTTTCCTCAGACAGTATTAAACTGCAGTGTAATACCTTCTATTACTGTGACTACTCAGATTTTTTTCCAGCAACACTGAAAACGAATGAAATGTGCATTTTGTTTAGTTTTCTTTAAAAGAAAAGCAATAAGATCTATGCATTGGAGAAACAGGCAATTTTAAACCATGGCCTCCCAGTGTTAACTGCTCGGTAGGGAAAGGAGCTCACAGATTATCTAGCTGCATGAGTGAGAAGCACATCTCCCCCCCCCCCTCATTTTTTGAATGTAAGTTTTATCCAGCCAAATTGCTGGGTAGCGTTCTTCCGAGACAGCCTTGGAATCTCTCCCATGGCTGACGCAGATTCTGAATCTCTAAAGAGCATCAGTTAATCAAGCAGCAGCATTAATATACAAAGACAAGTTAAACAGCTCTCCTAGCCAGGAGCTTCATCAGATACCTTTTTTTTAATACTCTTAAATTTGCTCTGTGAATTGTTTTATCAGATACTTTACAGGCAATTGTTGGGCAAAAAGAGAAAATATACGTTTTCCAGACATTAAAAATATATTGTCACAGATAAAATATTCTTATACGTGAGAGATTATTTTAAAAACTCTCTGGAACTGATCATTTCAGAAAATTCCAACAACCTGACTTAAGCTCAATTATAGCTAATGATCACAGAATGAGTACATCTGGTTCCTTATCCTGGTCAAGAAAAAAGGTCACTTCTGCACCACTGATGGCTATATAGTTGAAATTATGCCCATCTGCAAGCTGGAAACCCCTACTGTAGGTGCCAGATCATTAAAATTTGTAGCTTGGGGTTGAGACTAAAGGAGTACAGTAATGATTAATTTGGAAGAGGAGCCAAAAAAACAGATGTTGACATAGAGGGATGGGAAAGATCTTTCTACTTCAGTGCTAACATTTGAACAAGCCCACCTTTTTATACCACCTTTAACATTGGCATGAATTTTACACTTATATTGCCCTTTGAATTTGAATGTATCTCTTTTATGTATCTTAGTTGGTGCTCCCCTCTATCTAATGTCATTGAGAGGTGCTTAATATTTTATGTTATAGAGACAAGTATGTATAATACTTTTACTCCCCTTTTTAACAAATTATCAAAAAAGAAAACACATTTATATAAGTCATGTGTCTGAGAAATTGTGTAAACTCATGGGATTCAGTCTAAAGAGCTTTTACACTAAAAGTAAGTGAAAAAGCTCACCATGGAACAATAGGCAAGAAATGCTACTTTTTTTGGTCAGATTTTGTTATCTTGTTCTTCATAAAGCCTTGTTATTGCTACATGTTCCATAACTGAATTATTGTGACTGGATTGAATTAACCTGTAATAGCTTTACACTGAATATCCCTGAGTAACCCTGGGGTGGTATGTGTCTTCCTTACTCTTGAGTCCTTTACCAGAGGCCTGGGAATGTGAGGGTTTTGCGCAGGATCTCAGCACTGCATTCTTCCTGGATAGAGAGCTCCATTGTTATTCCTAGGATCTGTTGCAGCCATTCTCCCACCTTAGGAGTCACCGCCGCAAGTGCTTATGCCACCATTGGGAGCACTTTGGCCTTTTTCTCCCACTTCCTCCCCAGTTCCACTACCAGGCTTTAGAATTTCTCCAAAATGCCCAGATAGATAAAATTCTCGAATTATCATATGATCTTGAATTTTCCAGTTATACATTTTTCCTCAAAATTTTAGTTTCATCACAGTTGATTTGTAGTTGGCTATCTTAACAATACTTGACTAATGTTTCAAGTTGGTATTTTAAATTTTATGTGGTACATAAAAGAGAGGACAATGTCAACTGCGTAGAGCAAAGTATAAATTTTGCTTTTGGCTAAACATGGGCAATGGCTATCAACCTGAAGTAATGCAGTCTCCAAATCATTAACTTAGATATTAGTCAATATGGGGAAACCAACTGCCTTGTCTTTCACCCTTGCTTCATTGTTACTTCCCTGTAAGCAAACCTTTTCTTCTACAACTAACATGCATTATATTGTGCTGATATAAAGCCTATATCATAAACATAACATATCTGTCATGAAACAAATTCTTTAACTGAACCCCAAATTTGGTTCTATTTACAGAATCAAAAAATGGCCTTAAAATCTAAAAAAAAGTGAATAAATAATTTGCCTTTCAAGAAAATAAAGTATTTTGCCACCGGGTAAATTAATATAAAATATTGGTTAGTTCTTGATCCGTGATATACTAAAAATGCATTTAAGGAAGCACATGAACCAAAAGAAAATAAAAAGAAATTAAATACAGAGAAGTTAATGAAAGTAAAGCATGTTTTATGTTGTGTGACTTATACCCAACAGCAAAAACACTAGAGTCAGGAGTAGGTTTTTCTGCCACTTATTTTACTGAGACTTCCAGAAGAACTAATCTTAGTGAGTCTGCAGTAATTCCAGCATATACAGGCAGCCCAAGATAAATGAACAACAAAAACTAGATTGCTGTCATGCTTAATTAACCAATAATAAAAATAATAACCAAATGCACTGCATTTTGGAAATATTACAATTAGCACCATCAGTTTCAAAATATTGTTTCTAAATCAGGATATATTACAGTGTGTGTGTGTGTGTAAAAAGTTCAAGGCAAAAGCTTGTATTTTGTGCAAACTAGCACTTATCAAAAACTCCAGATATTCTGCTATAGGCCTGATAAGCTGCCTAATTAAATCACCAAGTTATTTATCAGGCATGTTATCTAAACAAGGCAACGAGCAGTTCTGACAATATTTTTTCATGTCAGTAGAATCATAAAAGGGCTACGCTAGGGAGAAATTATGGCCATGCCGACTGAGACAATGAGTGTTATTGTTAAAGATATCTACAGGCCCCAGCCTGAGGAAGTTGAGTTCTCCTGACAGCCCAGACTACAGTATTGTAAAAATTTCTTGAGTTCTGCTTCTGAAGTGTCAATAGATGGATTCTATGGCAGGCCTATTCAAAACACTATCCTCTTAATAAGATTTTCCACCTGTGATCTGTGCAATAGGCTTGTCCTAGCAGAGTCTTGCCTCACCGCGATTCCCAGTTTCAGATTTTTTGGGCTTAAACCCAAATGTGTGCATAGTGTTTCTCTCAGTAGAGAGAAATGATGGGCTAGGCACTCTTGAAACAGAAGCATCAGCCCATTTCTGCCCTCCTACAATTGGCAAACAGTATAAGGTAGCCTCACTGTAGTTCCACCTCAGCCTTCCTAAGCACATTGTCATGGCTGTAGGAATCTGTCATTCCTAAGGATTCCTGTTGGAGGGAGCCCCATTCCACTACATACTATTGCATGGAAAGGCACTAGCAAGTTGCCCTTATAGGAAAGAACAGATTATGCCATGGTCTTCCCCTTTCAGAGCCCTAGTATACCAGGTGCCTCTTTGATTGGCCATGCATTTTTTTTCTCTAGCAACAATCCTTGCTATTATCTCAAAGGTGCTTTTTCAAGAAGCAACTGGAATTTCTGTTTTTTCTTTGAAGACGTTTCGCTTCTCATTCTCTTAGAAATGAAGATGTTTCTTGGATGAGAAGCGAAATGTCTTCAAAGAAAAACCAGAAAGTTCACTTACCTCTTGAAAAAGCACCTTTGGGACAACCATGGCCTGAATGAATCTTCATAGACACCTGGCTATTATCAAAAGCATAGTTGAGCATTGTAGTAACTTGTTCACAAGAGTCAGACCAAACCACCTCGATAGCACTCTATATTTACCTATCTAAAGTATAAGGTTGACGCTCTGTGCTCTTACATAGAAAATGGGTAATCTATTAGCATTTCTATGTTGTAATAGCTGTGCAGACGTAAGTAGAATAATGTGTTTTGTTTTAGACCAACCAAAATATTGAAAAATGTTCAACATTAATGTTTTACATATAATCCTCAACTTAAGACCATCTTTTTAGT
>JANHFL010005612.1:144243-161355 GCA_032468155.1 Oxyrhabdium leporinum
TGCCACTCCTTCTCCAGGTGCAGGTTGACATGTCCTTGACTCTCTGGGGAAGAATGTTGTTGTGTCTAATATCCCCAGCTCTGTGTGAGCATCCCCCCTCCCATTTTCCCAGGCACTAATTGTGGCAGCCGCAGATGCCTTCTACAAATATGGCTCCCAAGGCTGACACCTAACACTCCCTCCTCCTATTATTTTCCCCTCAATAACAACCCTGTAAGATGTGTTTGACAGAAAGAGAAGGACTGGCCCAAGATCATCCACCTGGCTTTCATGCCTAAGGAGAAATTAGAAGTAACAGTCACCTGGTTTCTATCCTGCTGCCTTCAACAAAATTTCCCTACTTTTCATTGTTTGCCCTTTGTCTATTTTGAGTTACAATTTTTGGATCCTCTGAATGGAACCAAAGACATAGAAAATGGTTCAGTTACTTTGTAAGAATTCCTCAAAGATCATTCAGGAGCTTATCCATTATAATGTAGAAGGGTTAAAGAGCAACACTATATAATATGATATTCAGTTTGACAACAAATGGGGGGGGGCATAGATATAAAATCTGTGTTCATATTCCTATTTATTAATGAAACATGATGAATCTGGATTGGTCAATCCATTTAATTCATAAAGTAGTAATGACAAACATTGCTGTAATTGATTTAATAACTGTAAAGCAATATGAAAAATAGAATAGAAGGAGATACATCACTGAAACAAGATCGATGAGAAATCTTAGTGGGCTGGAGGGCTAAATGGAGGTTAGGCAGATGCTTGCAATTGGGAATGGGACTTTTTTAAGTTGGCACCCATAGCACAGTTCTGCTTTCCTAAGAATATTGGCCTGGGTTATTGAAAATTATCTTTCAAGGGCTTGGAATGGTATTTTCTCAGGATCTTTCATGATGATTGTCTTTTTTTAAATTGGCCTATTAAACAGTCTAATTGGAATTTCTTGGGCTTTAGATATTACCTTAATTTGATATTTTGTTTGCAATTAAAAAAAACCAAACAAACCTCTGATTAATTACATGCCACCTACTTGGTGACAGCTCTTAGTGACCACACAGATAGATTTCTCCATGACAAACTTTCATTAAACCTAACCTTCAGGTCTCCCGATAGTGCTCCCATTACCTCTGTAAGTGAATCCAAGCACTTTGCTGCTGGTCTTCCTTTTCCTCTCTTTCTGTGTTTCCCAGCACTATCGCCTTTTCCATACAGCTAGGTCTCCACATAATGTGTCTGAAGATAGGATAATTTGAGCCTGGTCATTTATGACTCAAATGAGAACTCTGGTTTGATTTGTTTGATGATCTTTTGTTTGATTTCTTGGCTGTCCATAGTATTCTCAGGTGCCTTCTCCTACACTGAAATTCAAAACTCTATCTCTCCAGCTTCTAGCTTTTGCTTCCATAGAGTGTCATCAGGGGCTATCACATTGCCTGCACTATTTGATCTTTTATTCATTCTACGATAAGTTTATTTGGGGTGATTCTGAAATGAAGTGTAGAACAACTTAAAGGAATGAATGACTCCAATTCAGGTAGTCCTTCCTTAGCATACATTCACACAGCAACTGTTTGAAATTACAAGAGTGATGAACAAGGAGTACTTATGGATGGTCCTTGTAGTTGTAGCTGTTGCAGCATTCCTGCGTTCATGTTATTGTAACTCTGGTGTTCGTTGACTGGTTCACAAGTGACTGTCACAGTGACCCATGGTCATTTGATCCCCATTTGCAACCTTCACCACTGACTTCTGAAAAGCAAAGTCATATGGGGAAGATGACAGGAGGTTGCAAATGGCAATGAGGTGACTCATGACTCTACGACCACACCAGATTCACCTAACCAGGCAACTGGGACTCCTGGAACAGCTGTGGCTGTAAGTTAGCATGTGGCGTCATGCCTTGTGTCGCTTAGCAATGGAGTTCCTGGTCCTATACCATTGATAAGTGGGACAACCTATATATAGCTTGACCACAGAATCCTTTAAAATTATATTTGATTTTTCATATTACATGATGTATATCATATTATACTGAATGTGCATTAAACATGAGGCTAAACACATATTTTTAAAAAGGGAATTTTTGGTTCTTTCATACTGTTTTATGTAAAAATATTCCATGGGAAACATTTGTCAAGATAACATTATATAAACAACATTTACACAATGACAGCATAGGTGCAATAGTGACAAAATACCTTCAGATTCATAAATTCTGTGATCTTACACCAGAAAACAGATATGCTACAACTACAAACCTTTACTACTAATTACCTCTATTATTGCAAACTAATTAGTTTAGCAATATTGTCATTATAGTTCATAATGTACTTTGATGATGTGGGAAAACTTACACTGCCAAAAATAAATAAATAAAAAGCCTTAAAATTACAAACTCTAGAAGCCCATAACTGCATCACTTGAAGCATAGCAATAACATTTGAAGGAGAACTCTCAACATTTTTGTTTTTAAAATTAATTTGTCAAATACAGTTCAAAAACTCAATTTCAGAAGGATTGCAAACTCAATTTGCTACAGGAAACATCATTAGATATTCATGCTGGTCTTGCAGCAAGTGAGCTAACAGTTGTGCAATGTTATATTCACAAAATCATACACAAGCACACACCTACTGTCACTGCAAAGTTTGTGTATAGTCCCCTGCTTCCCTCTCCCTTTGCCTCATCTCTTTCTCTCTTTCTCCCTCATCCACTAGACCAGGGAGGTTAGAATTACTTGAAATTTTTTATATTGTAACAAAACAGGGTCAAAGAATATAGAAAATATAAACCAAACTTTCTAAATATAAGCCCTAATGTATACATTCTCATGCACTGAGCAGAATATCCCAAAGAGGATACATTTAAACAAATATAAATTCATTGTTCTACCTCTTTGGTGCTATGGAGGACATCAGGAGATCATTATTCATTTGCAGGAAAATAAAGGAAATAACTGAAAACCATGTTCTTCAACTGTAACTATAAATATAGAATGTATTTAAATAGAATTTGATAACAATTAATTAGCTAGAATAATAAATTTTATTCAGGAGGTTAGGTAAGCTCCAGAGTGTGGATGGATTCATTTATTCATAGAGAGATAGTTATAATGATGGTCATTATGAATTGCCCAGCTGGTAAGAAGAATGCAAATATTAGAAACATCTATTCCAGTGGCAGTGATATATACCAGGACTAATGATGGCAGGAAAAATAATTGCACAACTTGGAAACTAAATTTTGTTTTTACATAGGATGATGAAACCAAGTTTGCCAAAGAGGAAAGTTACAGGAATACAACTGAAAACCACAGACTATCAGGGCAAAAAAAACAGTAGCAGGAATTAGGAAAGGAAATCAAAAGATGCAAATCTGTTGGCAATTATTTAAAACTACAATAATGCTCGGGTATAAGGTATACCTCAGCCCAGGAAATGTGCCATGAATTTTAAGATTATTCAATGTGCTAAGGAGAAGAATCAGAAAAACTATTATAGGGGAAAAGGGATGGAAATAAGACATTTGTAATAATAAATCAAACTCTGCCTGGTTCAAACATTATTCAGAATAAATATTTTGGCCTCATGCAAGTATGAATATAGCCCCAAAGTGCTATATATTAAAAGAATCCAACCTTTGGGGGCAGTAAAAAATAAGGAAGATATCATATCACTGGCCTAATACATTTGTATAGTTAGGTAAAAGCCGTATCACAAAGTTCATCTATATAGAAAATCAACACTTGGTTGATTTTAAAACCAAGTATTTGATGCCTCTGACATCAGTAAATAAACTCATAGAATATCTAGCTATCAAACCAAGTATATCCACTGCAATTCCACTCAGAATTTATGATTTTTAATGCAGAGCACCTGTCAGCTATATGGCAAGATGTTGAGTTATCCCTGAACTGAGAACCCACTTGGGAAAATATATATGAAAACTAACAAAGCTCAAGGTAACTAATTATACACTAGGAAGAGAATTACATCTTCTAGACAAACATCAAGTTTAACAGTAGAATTTATGTGCTTTGAAAAATAACATATCAAAAAGATCTTATTATCTGTCAGTATAGAGAAACTTCAAAAGTTCAATAGCCTGAATAATGTTCATTCTTCAAAATCCTGCAAAGCTTATTTGTCTTGGGAAAACATAATTAATCAAATTACATACAGTCATTCTGATTTCCTTAAGACATTCCATACTAACAAATACACAGAATTCACAGGGAAACTCATCCCTCCACCAACAATGTGGAATATGATATCAGCTTGAAAATAAAATAAAAAAATAAAAATAAAAGTACTTGTGTCAATATAGTTGCTAAAGATCTGGATACAAAGTTAAACCAAAATGTATATCAAGATGTTTTGAAAATACAGTTATTAAAATGATTTGATTTTTTCTTTTAAAAAAAATTAAAGGTATATATTCTGCACTAAATATCCCTAAACCTTTGTTTACAAAAATGTAGATGAGCTTTCATCAGTAAAAATATTACATTTATCCTGAAGGTTCTTCAACAGTTTCTGATGCCTGACTGCTCTCAAGTCTAAAACTGAGCCAAAAGCAATTTTGATTTAAATTTCATATTAAATTATTCTAATTACAACTGTACTTCACTTAAAAAAAAAGTCATCTGATTTTTTTAAAAAAAAGAATAAAGCAACTGCAGATATATTGATGCTTCCCCAATGTAGCCTATGGACACATGTTTTTTTTTCAATCAAGTCTTGAATCAAAACCTTTCATGGCTTTGTCAAATCTTCAGGGACCATTGGCCTATAATTTAGTTTAAGATATCAACAATAATTTGAAATATTTTAAATGGAATATTTTTCTCTTTTTCTTCTTGTTTTTCTTGCACTTCAAGCATATTTTGCATGGGGGGGGGGGATATGTTATTCAACTACCTAAACTGGTTGTGCTACATTTGCTATAAGTGTGTAACAACAATATTAGGAGAAAATATGAGCAAATCTTTGCCATAAAAAGAGCAAATTTGGGCTATAGTGCAGGTAATTATATACTCGATGCACAGTTGACATTTTAATGAGATTACACCTGGCTGATCTGATTTCATGTCACAAGACATTAGCAAGATACCAGTCATTTTGGGATCAGTTGTTCCTTTCATCATTACAACTCTAATGTTGAAAGACATCAACAGACTATTGCAGTGGTATTCTAATGGCTACTATATCTGAAAGCAGGTTTCCACATTCTGCATCAGTATACCATTCTAAACATTGATCCATGATAGCTATGTTGAACATATTACAGTACTCTTGCTTTCATAGCATGAGAAAACTTAAACTGTAGTGCTGTTGCTAGTTAATAAGCTGCAAACTTCCTTGCAGATGTAAAGAATGGAAAGTATTATTAGTCATCAACCTTTGGTTGAACTTCTTCATGTATCAAAAAATCTAGGAACATCCAACTATCTTCTCCTTTTTCAGTAAGTTTTACTCCAGCCCCATAAACTGGCAGAATCGTTCACAACATTTCTTCAAAAGCATATGCCAGATATGTTGCTTTATTGTTACCTCTTTGTTGAAATTATTTATCCATTTGCATCCTTTTACAAATACCTCAAGGCAGAGAACTTATTCAACACATCCTCCTCCTCCTCCTATTTTTTCCACAACAACAGCCCTGTGACACCTTGGGCTGAGAGAATGTGACTGGTCCAAGGTCATCCAGCTGACTTAAATGCCTAAGGCAGGACTAGAACTCACAGTCTCCCACTTTCTAGCCTGGTGCCTTAACCACTACACCAACTGGCTTTAGGATGGTGGTGCTTATTTTGTACATAGAGCATAAAATTTATTATACAAAAAAATACTTTATTAGCATTTTCTCACTCTTTAAGAACTAGGCTTTGTAACCTTTTAAAAGTTTTTTAAAATGCCAAACATTCTAGATTTGTTTTGGTTTCTTTACAGAGAGTAAGTACAAACTGTCTTACTGTGTAAACTTGGTCTGTACCAGTAGAGTGCTAGTTAACAAGTACCTCTGCTGACTTCATTGCTACCACTGCCACTGCACCACACCACTAGTCACCCAAAAACTGATTGCCATGGCAGCTGTTGTAGAGTTCTCCATTCCTGGCCAGCTCATTAAATTTAATTATTGGCTCTCTTGAGTCAGGATATGTGGGCATATCTGGACTAACATTGCTATTGCAATCAGATATTGTGGGCAGAAAATACATTACAAGTCACCAAAGGTTTGGCTACTCTAGTGGCAGACAAGAAATGGGTCATGCAGAAGGCCATCTGTTTGTCTCTATATCTATAATTCAGCCATATGACATTTCAAAAATGAAAACTCTCTGAGATTCTCAGCTTAATTTGTTAATAGGTATGTGTAGTTTCTCTCATGGAACTAAATTGCAGGGTAACTTCTTAAATTAGGAGCAAACAAATGTCTTATTTTGGTGAGCCCTGTATAATTTTATCTGGTATTTTATTTCTGCTTTTACAGATTGTATTTCTCTCTAAAGGTAAGCCCAAAATAGTAAAATCGCATAAATATGTCAGGCATCTCCTAATCTATAGCAAAGAAGCATGCTAAAAATCAACAAAAATATTATAACAGAGCAAGAGAAGAAAGGCTTGATTCTTAAAAGCATGTCTAAAACAAAAAAAGTATTTGTACATTTTGCAGAAAGCATGAGAGTTTAGCTTAAGGAAAGCATTCCACATTGTTCTGACACAACTGAAACTAAATCTCCCATTGCAGACCTGTAACCCAAGGCCTTACTCTCTGCCTTAAAGATACAGCTACAAGAGGAGATGACATTGAGAGAAATGGCTCTTTCATGAGCCCAGTTCTCACAAACACTGTAAACACTTTCCAGGTCTGAAGAACTCAATGACTTTTAACTTAACTTTTGACTCACTCTCTGTGTCCACACACAACATGAATATATAGATACGGAGATACAGTGAGACGGGGTTGGGGGGGGAGGCAGATGTAGTGGCTGTCTAAAGTACAGGAGAAGCAGCATTTCATAAGAATGTTCAGTCACAGATGTATATAAGATTTAGTCAGGACTGTTACAACTTCAGACAATAAACAGACTAGTTCCTAGTTAAATGGTTCTTAAGATAAATTCCTTAGTTTATAAGGGACATTGATTTAAGCTTCAACTGCTCTTTCTACTCTTCTGATAGGCCACTTATCTTCCATGAGGATCCTGCCCTAAAATTTGATGGGTTTCTGAAAAAGACATTTAGGCCTTCTGCATGTTCATTTCTTGTCATCGTGTACATGTACATCTGCAGACTACCACAATCTGATGGCTGGAAATATTCTCAATGGTAAATGAAACTTGACATTTGTTCTGACAGCTGATGAGAATATGTAATTTCAGTATAATTTAGAAACATATTAGTATTCTTTACACCAGTATCAATTGCAATATGCAGTGTGCAAATTACAAGTTAGCTCAAAAGCAGCCACAGAAAACTAGGGAACACAATAAAGTGTGCTTCTTGCAGGTTAGTTGTCTACTGTGTGGAATGGAATACTGCGCTAGACAAATATTTCATCTGTTTCTTTTGTGTGCATATTAATAGTAATACAAAGTAACATTAATATGCATCCAGACAAGAGAATCTTCACTTTTATCATGGAAAGAAGGATTCCGGGCATTTCAGGTGTCCATATTTATTGACATTCACAACTATATCTGACTTCAGTAACTACATTATTTTAAAAAACTGACATATGACCTTACTTCTGGGAATATTAATTATTCTGTAGATGTGATTACTTCAAAATATATTGCTAATTTTACTGCATGTTAGTATCATGCAAGGTCAAATTAAATGGTAAGGGCTGTAAAATATATTCTCAAAGTGTACGAACTGTTGGTAGTTTTGCTATTGTTTGAAATCACACATTAGTCAAATGGAGATACTTTTTGAAGTCAGTAGTTTAATTTTATTATAATGGGAATGCAGGTTGTGCAAGAATTAGCACCATAGTGAAGCTTTATTTAATGAATATTTATTATGAATCTTATAAAAACAGACTACAGCCAGAAATTAGAGTACATTACATTGAAAATAAAATATATCTATTTAATGAAGAAAGAACATATTGATTTCTAAGAAACCATTTAAAATTTACTCCAAACATTTTTAAGTAAGGTTTATTATTATGGATCAGCAATTACTTAAGATAAACAAAAAGAATTTCACAATGGTTTTGTTCTTTGAGCGATGTAAAAGGATTTTTTTTCAAAAAACATTCCAGAAAACTATCAGTAAGAAACTCAATATTAACTACTAGACAAGACAACTGGTAATAAAACTTGATTATTTTCCAATAAACTGGATATTTTTCAAAAGAAAAGAAACTCAACATAGCTCAATTGTAATCTATTAGAACTGAAATTGAAATGTTTCCCATGTTCTGTCCATATGAAACAATTGAAACTCAGACCAGCTGTTGCCCCTTTACTTTTACTTCAGAGCCATAAACGTACATGGGATCATGCTCCATGTTTAATGATACCTGCCACTCAAGTTGCAGAAAATTTGGCTCGTAACATCATTACAAAAAGGTTTTAAAGAAAATATTTAAATAAATCCCCATAACACACAATAACAATTCAGACCGGCTACTATCTATTACAAAATAAATTTTGAATAGCATCTGTTATGTAAAGAAAAAGAAGTCTTTAATTTTTTTAAAAATTAAATTTCAGGGTAACTCAGCCAAGAGACTATTGGAGAAAGTTTTTACATTTATACAACTTTAGCAACATTTACTTGTGAATGAAGCTAGCATGTCTATTTAGAAAACTAGTAAAACCCACCCATTCATCTAAAAGAACATATCCATAATGAGTAACTTGGCCGGTTGTAGACATGGGTCTCCAGAGGAGAACAGATGACAAGAGGGACAGTACGACATCACAGTGCCAACTTTGCCCCTTGTGTACTTGCATGTGTTATGAGTATATAAGGAACAGAGTTTATATTCCACTATCACTACTCACATTTTGTCATTTTGATTATGTTTGACTTGCTGGAAATATCACTGGCTGCAAATACACAGAAGAATACATTTCTTCTGCCAGACCATGTGTTTTTTCCTCTCCATGCTCCATTCCCATATCCCCCCATTTATTCTAAACACATCACAGAAAAAAAAATACTCTTTTGCCATACCAATTGGCTGTACAAAAATTGAGGGGGTGGGAACCAAACTCCAGAAATCCAATTGCAGAGCTCTGAATGGAGAACGCAGTTCTGTGTTTCATGAAATAGCCAGATTTGGTTTCACGATCAAAATAAAATGGTATGGATTATTTCATGTTTGAAAGAAGACTCTCAAAACACGTGCAATGTTTCATGCTTGGAACATTCACAATAGAAATTTTGAGACCAGGACACTTTGAAACCCAGAGTCACTTGGGAAGATGGGTGGTATAGAAATTTGATAAATAAAACACTTTGCATATCCTTACCATAGATACAAAGAAAGGGAGATGATACAATTCTAAGCAGTCTGAGACCAATTAATCTTAGTTTGTGTTTAGAAGTGGCAGAATCTAGCTATAAATAGCTAACAAATGTGTAATCTGCATGTATTGATCACTTTCTCAGGACTGAGAATCAAAATACCAATTATGCTTGCTACATGAAAACACACCAAGTCAGCTTAGAGAATACTGAACTACATAAATACACACACAACCTCTTCACATATAGCATTTGAATCTCTCTAGTATCTACTTCACATAATTGTGATTCCATAAGATCAATCATAGGCAGTCAAAACTACTGTCTTCAAACACAATTATGACACAGCTCAACAACAAAACATTTGTTTTTCAGTTTGCAGAATTAAATGACTAAGGCAGGGGTATCAACCTTGTGGCCCATGGGCAGGATGCGACATGTGTTGGCCATGCCCACCCCCAGTTTAGCAAAGGGGGGAAAAGTCACGATACATCATGTGACAATGAAATGACAGCGCGAGTTTGACACCCCTGGCCTCAACAGTTTTCATTTGTCCAAAGTTTTGCCTCAACCTGCCCCCACTGGATGGATTCACAAGATTCGAATAAATTTCACTAGCAAACTTCTCAGTGAATTAATCAGTTTTGTTAGTCCTCTAAAATGTATTGCACAGCCCTGGTTCTCTAGGCAATATGCATCAAACCCATCTCACTCTGTTATCCAGACTCTGGTCTCAGGTAAGTCCTCTATTCTCCTTCCCTCCATAGGGAGAAAGAAGCTCTACATTTCAGCCTACAAATGTCATTGGATTTGTTGGGAAAAACATCTGGCTGCAAACCTACGATATCATGCCATGATCACAGCTTTCAATAATCAGACAAGTTTCCTCTTGTAATAACAGTTTGGATTTTTGGCGAAACTGCAGACAAATACACAAAGGAAGAAGGGGATTAGCAATTTATTTATTTTTCTCTTTCTTAAGGAATAAGAATGAGGTTTTCTGCTCCAGGAACTGATGTAGTTCAGGGGGCAGGAAGCTGATTGAATGATGATCTTTGCATTTTTCTATTGATCAGCTGAAGAGAGCACTGATTAGCTCATTCTCAGCATTTCAAGATTTGGCAAAAGCGGAGATGATTGTACAGCTGGCTCAAAAGCTTTGGAAGGATTACAGAGTGAAAATATGTCATGTGAAAGTCCCCAAAGATGACAGCAGAGAAACTGAACAGAAAAATACTAGCCAGATTTTTAGCCAGCTGTTTATCACCTCTTATGTCACTTCTTAATGGCCAATTTTCCTTGGGAGTTGGAAAGGAAAGAAGCACAAAAACATGTTTATTGTGCCAAAATGGCAAACTGAGTTTAATAGGGGACAAAGTAAACCAGTCTGCAGTTATTCCTACTTTGTTAAGTTGGTGAGGCAGTCTTCAGAATGCTATACATGGTGACTATAACATGTAAACTGGCTCTGAACAATAAGTACAATTGTTAATAAACAACTATCCAATATTTGATCTTAATCTGACATTCAAATCCCTTGTGTTGCCTTATTCTTTCAAAGTTGCTTGAAGGATATGATGCAATAGTGTAAAGTTTCCTTCATGATTTGAACTTAGTTCTGCTATACGCTACAAGGTAATATTACAAGAGAAGTATTACTCCTCTTGTAATGCTACCTTATAGTGTACAGCAGAACTATGAATCTCTACGAGATTCATTTGGGAACATTGCTTCTGTTTCTGGAGAGCCAAGGAAAAATATATAGATTTCTTTATTGCTTGCTATTCACATTAGTTTGTAATGATGATGCAGAATGGCCAGGGCATGTGATGAGTCACTAAGCTGATGTTTCTCAGTAAAATATTCTCAGGCATGATCTACCCATCAAGCTATCCACTGGCTCTTCGTTGAAATTCAACAACAAAGTTTTCTGATCTCTTGTACCTAAGTTTTTCTTTTATCCTGGTTTTTGGCTGGCTTTTCTTTACTTCTTTTACCATGTAGTTTTCTTGGAAAGCTTTTGGAAGTAGTTTACTGTTGCCTCCTTCCTAGAGCTGAGAGAGAGAGTAACTGATCCAAGATCACACAACTGGCTTTGAGGCCAAGGCAGGACTAGAACTCATGGCTTCTAGATAGATGCCTTAAGTACTACACCAAACGATCTCTCAAAAGAGTTGGTAACCAAAAATCAGAACCCTATAGGCAGACACAATATTCTGCCTATAGAAAAGGGAAAAGGCCAAATAAGCATGCACTACAATTGTCCCCCCATTATAATAATTCATCACCCACTGTTTTTAAAATATTTATTATTTATTTATTTATTTATATTCTGCCTTTTTAAAAATAAAATAACTCTAGGCAGTTGGGAATGCACATAATTTAGCAATATTAGAGACCAATATAATTCCAGACATAGTTTTAATTTAAGTAAAAATCATATGTGAAGTGTTTGGAGCAGAAATTTCCACTCATACTATTCTCTTGCTTTATAAACACTATGGCTTGTTATTAAAAACATTATTGCTCTTTATTGGACAAACCTCTATTTATGTAAAGTACAGTACTGTTAAGAGAAAATTCAAATCAGCATAAAATTTAAGTGTTTGAACTGTTGTATGTATCAACATAGCCTTCTGATTTTGTTTTTAATTTGAGCTTGTTGGGTTGGGAGAGATTTTGTAATTAGAGTATACGAATACAAAAGATAAATCAACTTCTAGATATATGAATTCAAGGTGTTTTAAGATAGCTTTCCTCCACTTGGTTATGCTTTTAGTGTGTATTGGGATAGCAATTCTTGGGTTCCCAGTGAACATATTGATGATGAAGAATTCTCGGTTTATCAGGCTAGATGGATAAGGTTGGTTAAAAAGCAGGAGGAAATTGGTGCCTTAATTTTCACATATAGCCTTCTTGAAAAACCAGACATATCTGCTCTAACCAGAAAAACCTGGACAAGATGGATCTTCCAAGTGAAAATACTATGAACCAACAATACTGGTATGCTTTCAAGGGAGGAGATGCTGCCAGATGTATGAACTATCATATTTAGGAGCAAATAATGATCCATGGAAGGAAATAAGGCCATATGGACTGATATCTTATTGAGTGCCCAATGAATATAAATCCACTAACACACTTAAATATGACAAACTAGCTTAGATATATACTACAGGGGTGTCAAACTGGCAACCTGCAGGCCAGGTGCGTCACACACAGGCATGCCCACCCTGGCTCCGCAAAGGCAAAAAAAAATCACAATATGTTGAGATACATCACGTGACGCAATTGAGTTTGACACCCGTGATATATAGGAAAGATTCTGTGGCACACTGAGTTTAGTCCTCTAAATGTAAATTACTGACTCTAGGAACAGCTGCCTGAAACATTCTGCCTTACAATAGGGTCACCCCTGGATGCTATTCCCTCTGCTCTGTGGCAAAAAAAAAAAATGTGGAGAGGCAATTATTATCTTCTAAATTGTAAAGATGAGATTAAACCTAGACTATTTCATAAGGATTTTCAATTCCATCTAGAAACATTCTTGTGATGAACTGGTCATGTGAACAGATTGAGCACGTCAAAACCACAATATTGTACTTACGTTAAAAAAAATAAGTTCACCCACATCCTAAACTTGGGAGCAAAACTGTGATAAGCAATCTTAATGAAACAACTCAGAAGCCTTCTTCACGGAAAACATATTTTGAAGCCAGAATTGAAAACCAGCAGCACAAGAAGCACAAAGTTCATGTGAATTGGCACTTAATCAGAATGGAGTGAAAAGTAAAGAAATTGGAAGCATTCCATCTCTCAAAGGATTAATAGTGTAAGCTGAATTACTTTTAATTGTAATTAGATTCTGAGAGGCTCAGCAGAGGAGAAATCTCTTAGGTATGCTGCCATGCCAGGAATTTCAGACAAACAATTCTCATAAAGAGGCATTGGGAAACTGATTCACAAAATTTTTCAGACAAATATTTCTTTAACCTTCTTTAGGCTACACAGAAATTATCCAGAAAACTGTATTAAATAGAAGCAGTTTGTATTTATATTCATAAACTCTTCTAGAACATTTAATTAAAATTGCCTTATTTATTTGGTTGTAATCTAAATTTTACTGAAGGTATTCAAAGTATAATGTGGCTTCATTGTATTAAAATCAGGGATCTAATGGAAATGGAAGATTCATTCCTGAGTAAATAATAACAGCTTCAGTACACAGGTATTTAATGGTAGTAAGCAGCACATATAAGTCTTTTTCACTATTTCTGAAATTGCTATTTATACAATTTGTATTTTTTAAACTCTCTCCTCTCCATTTTTGCAAGTGCTTTCTGCTTAAGAAAAGAATGGCAGAGAATATAACAAATAGTATATGTAGCTCCTTTCTTTAAGGAAATAGCTTCTATCGTGTGAAGAGAAGCAATGTTTCTACAGCTCTCAATACACCCTCAGATATGTTCCAAAGTTTTTTGGGAAGCTCTGAAACAGACTCAAAGAAAACCCAGGAAATTTACACAGCATTTGCACATCACAGGCTTTCACCCATTGATTTTGGGGATCTGATAAATTAATTTGCCAAACTCCAATAAAATTGCATAGTTCTTAAAAAAAAAACCTTCCTTCCTTCTTCCCTTCCTTCCTTCCTTCCCGTAAGTGACTCTGGGCACCTCACAAAAAATACATAACAGACCCAAATGGTTTTTTTTTTAAATTTTGATTGCTTTTTTAGAATTGCATTATACCACTGAGAAGCGCTCTCCAAATCAAGAAAGTAACCACACAAAATAAGCAATAATAATAATGCATCAAATCAGTTGACAAAATTAAGAGGCAACATCCCAAATGGTCTATTAAAATAACTACATTTACAAATTCTTCTAGAAGGGGATAGTGTTGGACCTAATTGTACCTCCATCTATGAGGCCTTTCCAGAGAACCAATCTTACTATGGCTCCTTTGACTTCTGAAAATGGGGAACAAATAGCTGTTTCTCCCCACATGATTCAATCAGCTGGGCTGATTGAATGGAGAGATGCAGTTCTTCAACTAACCAGACACTGAGCTGTATTATATAAATAAAATAAGAGCAATAAATACTATTTCTGTTCCATCAACTGCCGCATTACATATGTACCATTGTACAATGTTGCTTTCTTTTTCCCCAGTATGAAGTGGAGCTAATCTAATTTATGGAAATTGGTAGTAGATGAAGTGTTGGAGTCGCCCTAGGGGTGAGAATAAAATAATCTGTGTTCAAGGCTGTGCTTAATGAAGTTCCCTGAGTGACAACACTCACTATCTCTCAGTCTAAGTAACTTTGCAGGGTGCTTGTGGATATAAAGGAGAATTACTTACTAATTAGATATACCGGTATTATTCTAATACACACACACACACACACACACGTATATGTATGTATGTTAGAACAGCAACTATAATACACATCCCTAGCCTTTTATAGGATTAAATAACCATCTTTCAAAAACCAAAAATGATTTTTATAAATATCGCAAATTAGCAGAAGCACAAAAAGCAGGGAAGTTAGAAGCTAAATAGCATTTTTATTTCTTTTCTTTTTTTAATTGTTGCCTATTTGTTGCTTGGTCTGTTGCATTTTTTTTCCTTTTTTTCAAACTATTTAATACTTTACTGTCAAGTATTCAGGTTAAGGCAGGAACATTTCTTGTAGAATAAACACTTTGTTGTTCTAATAAACTCTAGCCTGTATTTCTATGTCTTATAATATTTTTTTAAAAAAGCAAACTGAAGGATAACATCATGGATATGTCTGTGTGGAGAATATAAAAACCATTGAGAAGGAATATCAAATAAAGTTCATCTACTATACATGCATTAGTCTTTTTTTGAGAGAAAGTGAGACAGTTTTTAAAAAATTATATTATTATAAGATATACATAATACAGGCTAGAGATTATTAACACAACAAAGTGTTTATTCTACAAGAAATGTAGAATAAGGGAGAGGGAGGGAGCAGGAGGGGGAGGGGAGAATTTTTCAATATCCCAATTCCCCTTTTCCCAATCTCATTTGTGTTCCTGCAATCCATTTATGGTACTTTCACTTTCCCCCCCCAAAACAATCGTAGATTAATGGAAAATAAATCTTTAGGTTTCACAATCACCACAATGACTGGAAGGGTTCTCCTTAGGCACCTATTAGACTCTTTAGTTTAGTAGATAACATCCAGATTCTAGCGGCATTGAAGGAGTATAGGAATGTATAGGAATGAATAAGAACATGTTCAGAAACAGTTAGGAATCATGGACCAAAATAAACTGATGAGCATATGCTTTTATTTATTTATACTTATATATATTCCTATTTCTTAAAATATTAAAATTAATTTAAGATTGAAAATTTGTAAAAATATAACATTATAAAATTTTAAAAAGGTAAAAAATGTCAATGGCCCAGTCAGAAGGCCTTCACTCCCGAAGCCCACATCTGTTTTTATGGGTCCTAAGGTTGACTCAGTAAATAGTTTTAAAGTTTTAAAGAACTATAAGTACAATACTTCAGCATGGAAAGAACACAAATGGATCTAATGTTTTGATGCTTCAAGAGGTTGGGATTAAATGTTCTCACTTTTTCCACTAAAGATTTCCCTTAGGTTTGTTGTTTTGGTACAGACATAATGTGATGACACTTGCAACTCTTTCACAGATAACTGGAATAGGAAAGGTGGTGTGAAAGGTTTCAGCAAATCTAACCTATACCCATAATAATGATGATAAGTCAACCCCAGGAAATGAAAGCAAATATTACTTTCAAGTCTCCCAATGGGAATATCTTTTGTCTCTGTCTGATATTTAAATTTATCTGTGTTGAAATTAAAAACAATTTTGCTACTAAAATAAACAGACTAATTACAGTCTAAATGAGTATATACTTCCTAAGCTGTATCACTAAGGGTTCTTTGTAGCATTCTCCTTTGTGGATTTAGGAAGTATAGCCTCAATAGTAATTTAACTATAAAGCCTTATTCATACAGTAGTTTCCTGCAAGTCTTTCATTGTTCAAAAATACTTGGAGTGTGGGGAATAAAACTATTGTCACTCAAGAGCAGTGCTACCAAAAAAGATTGTGTGGAAGCCAACATTTTTCCAGGTGAACTGAAACAACCAAGATAATTTCTTTAAGTTCAATATCAGTTTCAAAGAACTTGTAACAGAAAGCTATAATATAAATCAGAGACGGATATGCCCAAGTATAACTGGTTTATTTGTATGGTCTCAATAAATAGTAACAGAACAATTGCAACATATGCGGACATATACATACACATGTATATTTGTGTGTGTGTGCAGTATATGTGTGTGTGTGTATATGTGCATGTGTGTGCAAGTTGCAGTGTGTGTGTGTGTATATATGAACTGCAACACACACACACACACACACACGTTTGTATGTATGTCTGCATATGTTGTAATTGTTCTATTACTATTTATCGAGACCATACAAATAAATCAATTGTATACACACACACAGAGTGCAACAATAGTTCATTCAACTACTTTACTCCCACTAGGCTCAAGGTTGACTCAGCCTTCCATCCTTCCGAGGTAGGTAAAATGAGGACCCGGATTGTGGGGGC
>JANHFL010005612.1:161455-179448 GCA_032468155.1 Oxyrhabdium leporinum
TATAAGCTGTAAACCGCCCCGAGTCTTCGGAATGGGGCGGTATATAAATGTAAAAATAAATAAAAATAAATAAACTCCTGTTCACTTTGTGCTATAATCCTATTCTTCCCATTATCAAGTAAAGTTAATTTCAAAGCTACTCTGATTTTAAAAATGAATATACTATGCATTATATCATCATCTTTGAATGTCACATTGAAAAGAAGAACACACTGATCAAAATTGCTCTGAGATAGATAAAAAGACAGATTGATAAACAAATTCTACTAGTATCAGCAGGGACAGAACAGTGTAAGATAATTATTTTACTTATAAAATGAAAGTGACTTCAGCACTTTTTCTCTTCTACCCATATTAATCTAAATGGTGCTGATGGAAATAAAAATGGCTTAACCATGGAAATAAGTGGGTGTGACTCATAATTATTTAAACTACAGACTGAATTAAGACTGAATTAAGAACATCAAGATCTTTTGACCTGTTGGACAAATACGTCAGCTTCATAATCTCACAGGTTTTCCCTCATCTTACTAATAAAGAAAATTAAGTTTAAAATTGGATTACATTTATGCGAATTTCCCAAATCTAACCAATATTTCCTACCTAAATTCCACTGATAATGTAACAGAGCAGTTATGAGTCATGTACTACAAATCTCATAACATGTTATAAATGAAAAGCTTCATAGACTCATGAATTATATAGGACTTTTCTGTAGCTGGATCGAACTAAGCAGGCCTGTATAGATTTTAGATGGGAGATTGCCAAGAAATTCCAGGCCTGTGGGCTAAACTAGAAAGCTGAAAAACACTATCATGAAAGAAAGCAGCAGCGACAAAACAATACAAACGTTTAATTCATTAATCCATTAATTCATCAGAGGAGATTTTGTACCAAAACATATCAAATTCATCATATTCTTCATTCATCGGGGGGGGGGTGTTGTTGTTAGCTGCAGGCTCAAAGATGAAAGATGGAATAAGATAAAATATTCTGAATATCCCTTAGTATCTCAGTTAATAAAAGCAATAATTCTATATAATTGTATATAATTGTTTAGAGAACATCTCTTAGTTGACATATATTATTATATGTTGTTTTTATATATGAAAGAATATGTCCTAATTTTAACCACATATTTTGAGTCTCCACCCGCCCCCCCCCAATAAAGAAATCATCTCTGAAATGGCAAGGTTATTAGATTTCAGAATCTATTTCATAATTAAGAACTTGCCAGAATCCTGAATTTCTTAATTATTTCAGTTCCTACAGCCATCCACTGTGCATTACAGACAATCCTTGATTTATGACCATAATTGAGCCAAAAATTTCTGTTACTAAACAAGACAATTATTATGTGAGTTTTACCCCATTTTACAAACTTTCTTGCCACAGTTAAATAAATCATTGCAGCTGTTAAATTAGCAACATGGGTGTTAGTGAATTTAGCTTCCCCATTGACTTTGCTTGTCAGACGGTTGATGCTGGGACACTACAATCACCATAAATATGAGTTGGTTGCCAAGCATCATAGGAGCCCTGATGTCGCAATGGTTAGAATGTAGTATTTCAGGCTAACTTTGCCCGCTGCCAGGAGTCCGATCCTGACTGGCTCAAGGTTGACTCAGCTTTCCATCCTTCCGAGGTTGGTAAAAAGAGGTCCCAGATTGCTGGGGGCAATATGGTGGCATTTGAAAAGCACTCAAGAATGTGCTGTAAAGCATTATGGAGTGTTATATAAGTCTAAGCACTATTGCTATTTCTATCTGCATTTTGATTATAAGTCCATGGGGATGCTGCAACGATCATAGTGTGAAAAACATTCATAAGTCACTTTTTTCAGTGCCATTGTAACTTTCAACGGTCACTAAACAAACTGTTGTATGACGAGGAGTATCTGTCAATTTACTAACTTTATTGTTGAAAACAACAATATAAACAAAACAAGTATAGAAAAGCTTTGCTGGGGGGGGGGCGCAACCCACAAAAGTTAGCAAAAAACAACTCATACCCCAAAAGTGGGCTCACAAAATGTCCTGGACTTGTAGCTGTGGAAACAGCTAGGCATCTGGCATATGCCTAAGAATAAATTAATATAAAAAATGTATTAAAAGGGGAAGGAAAAACACATCAACGCAATAGGAATGGATGAAGAGAAAGATCTTCAACAGGTACCCAAGAGGTAAAACAGAAGGTGCCTTGTGAACTTCAGAGTGCAGCAGTCTTAATAAAAAAACACTTTAAAGTGATTTAACTGTCATATTTTGCATGCTCAACACATGTAGGAAAACCCCCCCGTAGCCACAGAGTTCCACTAGGTCTGTCATAGAGAGTGATGCATCTTTAGTATTTTGCTATAATATAATAAATAACTCAATATCAAGTGAAGTGACAGTGCAAGGCTAATCTCTTCATTTTCTCCCTCCTCCCACCATGGTTTTATAAAAAGCTAGAATAGTAAAATGCAAGCTCAAAGACAAACAACTGTCCAAGGCAGTGGAACAGCCCACTGAATTTAATCAAGGATTGGGTGTATTAAAACTCAGAGATTAAATTTAATGAATAGAGAGTGGAAATGACTAAAAATAACTCAGGAAGTGTTGCAACAAAGGCAGTGAAGAGAAACAATTATATTAACTCAGAACCATATTACACATCAGTTGGCTGCATCTGGCATGCAGAATATTATAGGGCAGATAACTGGTTTATGTACGCATGCCAATGTGAGATTCATGACAGAATGCTGCTGTGTTCATATCTCAAAATAACCAGAAAAGATAGTTACAACAACCTAAATAATGCATGTGAACACCAGTGTTTCTTTTTTTAAAAAAAACCAAGGACTTGCTTCATTCAGTGCTAATGTTCATGAATAACAATAATTCTTTCTAATGATCCAACAGTACTGTCAAAATGAAAAACTATAAAACGCTCATTTTTAAAATCTCAACCTTTACAAATTCTTGATATTGTTATCAGCAAGCTCTGTGACTGCCTTCTCCAGAACTTTGGGCTTGGGAAACTGAATCAGTCTTTTCTGCTGGAGGTTCACGAACTTAAACTCTTATGGTTTGAATTACTCTCAGCAGCTGCTCTTTTAATAAACTGTAAAAAAAACAAAACAAAACCCTACAGGTAACTTTCTCAACTTCCATTTCTTTTGGAAATGATGGATCTGAGGTCAGTTATAAACACTCAGGGTCTCCTTTAAATATGTTTTGAAAGGAATTAAATTCATAGACTACACAGAAAGAAATCAGGAAAAAAAACCCTGAACTGTAGCTAATTCCATAGCATTTTTCTGCATTCCCCATTTTCAATTCTTCTTGCATACTTGCTGCACAGAAAAAAAGCATTTAAGAACCTTTAGAATATTCTTTGGGATTTTTCTCAGGCGTTCTAAGAAGGATCATGTGAAGGGAAATAGAAATTAGACCTCCCTTTTCCCATAATCACCATCTCGATATTAACAATAAAGATCTCCAAGAAAAAATTCCTTTCCTTGATCGGAGACCCTTCAGACAGTCACTCATGCACTAATCATCTTAAAGTTTGAGTACTGCAAAATAGACTGCATGGGGATTCCCTTGAAGACTATCTTGAGGCTTCAAATTGTCCAGAATATGACTGTGTGAACAGTAACAGACATATCTTGTTATGTACATTAACAGCTCTACTTCATAAGCTGTACTGTTTGCCAGTTTGCTTCTGGGTGTGATTTAAGGTGCCAGTTGTTCCCTACGTAGAGTCTAGTTATCTTTCTCTTATAGTGATTTGAACCTACAGGGTTGGCATACTCTGGTTCCTTTGATTAAACATTGTCATCTCTCAAGATCCTGAAATGTGCCTTCTTCGTAGCAACATTTGCCTTCTGGAACAACATTCTCCCCAAGAGCCAGATGCTCCCATTTAATTCCAGTTGTTTAGAAGAACTGTGAAAACCTCAATTTTCACTCATGCCTTTTGTCAAGGGAGATTGAGACCTTTCACCTCATTCTATTGGTCTATTATAGTTGCCATTTATTTTTTATTGATTTTATTGTAATTTCTTTAATTGTTGTGAGCTGCCCAGAAGTGTTGAGACTCAGGCGGCATACATTTAATAAATTATTGTTATTTTTCATCTACTATAATCTAGAAATTCTATGGCTTTCTCTTTGATGTGAAGATCTGGTTGTCTGGCCAAGTTTTGAGCCAAGGCAACTATGGAACCCCTTTTGCCCTTTAGCTTGTTTTATTTTTATTTGTTTTGGTATTGTTTGTATAAGAGTCATGGTGGCGCAGTGAATAGAATGCAGTACTGCAGGGTACTTCTGCTGACTGCCGGCTACCAACAGTTTGGCAGTTCGATTCTCACCAGCTCAAGCTTGACTCAGCCTTCCATCCCACCGAGGTTGGTAAAATGAGGACCCAGATTGTTGGGGGCAATATGCTGATTCTGTAAATCGCTAAAAGAGGGCTGGTATATAAGTCTAAATGCTATTGCTATTTTGCTTTTGTGAACAGTTGTACATAAATAGATGATTTCTAATTGTAAACCACCCAGAATAGTTTAGAAACTGAGTTCTCCATTTTCTGTACACTTGTTTTTCATAACGATAGGTAAAATTTCTTTTGTTAAGAGCAGAAATCTCACTTTCTGTGGTTTCTAAATTTTGGAAATACAATTTACTCCATTCTGGTTCTGGCATCAAGTTTGGGTTTTGGGGGGAAATGTTCACAAAAATGCTCTTTTACATTTTTCTAATACAGATTTTTGCAGGCAGTTTTCCTAAATACATGTACTTTGCAAATATTTCCCCTAATCTGTGTTTTTATATATTTTTAATATACATTTTTGTAGGCCACTTTTAAATAAAACAAATGAACCACAGATTTCAGAAAAGCAGGACAATCAAGGGATAATTGTATTCCAGTTCATAGTCAAGGTTGACTCAGTCTTCCATCCTTCCAAGGTCGATAAAATGAGGACTCAGATTGTTGAGGGAAATATGCTAACTCTATAAACTGCTTAGAGAGGACTGTAAAGCACTGTGAAGTAGAGTATAAGTCTAAGTGCTATTGCTATTTCTTTCAGCAATGTAAACTAGGATGGTCTATGTTAAAATGCATTCCAAGTTTCTCTTTCATCTTGAGGTGAGACCACTGATAAGGAGATCATATAGAATCATAGATTCATAGGGATAGAAGGGATCTTGGAAGTCTTCTATTCCAACCCTGTGCCCAAGGCTGGAATCCTTTTACTATCCTGTTGATAATGTTTGTCCAATCTTTTCTTGAAAACCTCCAATGATGGCAAGCCAGGAGGCAAGTTATTCCATTGTTTAATTCTTCTCGCTGTCAGAAATTCCTCCTCAGTTCCAGTTTGGATCTTCTTCTGATGAACTTCCACCTATTGCTTCTTGTTCTGCTCTCAGGTACTATGGAGAATAAATCGATGCCCTCTTCCCTGTGGTAGCCCTTCAAATACTGGAAGATGGATTTACTATGTGGCCAATATTGGTTGCTTAAAGTCAATGTTCATATTAAGCATTGTTTTCATGATGAGCATATGTACATTTCAGTTGAAACTGTTGGGCTGCTACTGGGCTAGACAAATAAATTAAGCAGAATAATTCATGTTCTCAAATTCCCAGTAATAACTATGTAAGGAGTAGGGTTGTTTGTATAAAGTCTTAAGATACTATTGCCTTACACAGAAAAAACAAAATTTTCAAGGCAACTCTAGCACAAGGATTATTTTACTTTTTACGCCCTCCTTCATTAATGTATTCCATTTAATATAAGCTTTCAATCTTTTAAGTATCACAATATTTTTATTAACATGCTCAGACAGCTACATTAATGTATTAAGATTTTTGTAGTGTCTTAAATGTTCTTTTGCTGACTAGGAAATAAGTGGCCATTTCTTGCATGCCAAATGCACTAGAAAGAAAAGATTCAGTATACTTTTTTTTACATGCACTAAAAAAATGAAAGGCAACTTATGTAAAACCAGAAACAGTGAGCTTATTATGTTTTCCATCTGCTGAATTCTCTCTTCTGATTGTTTTGGTTGCTGTAGCCTTGTATGTTAGTGAAGATAATTTCAAAGCATATTTTTCCTTCTGACAATATCCCCCTCCCATAAACCATTTTTAGTAACGTGTTTCTTTTTTCTTTTTTACTTTGATGTTTCTTTTTAAAACGCTACAGGTAATGCATTTCATAGCGAACAAACCCCTGGCATATTTATTTCTGTCTTACTTCGAGCCTTTTTAGTGACATTTCTGTGTGTATGTCTGTCTGTCCCTCTCTGCACATATATATTTGCATTTGACTTGCTACTACTTGTTATTTAGTTAGATAAATAGAACAGAATTAATCACAAGAGCATAATTTTAACAAGAACTGAAAGGCTGGTCATATGCCTTGGAACTAGATAGGATAAGAAGCAGTATTTATGTTTTGACAAAAATAATTTAATCTTTGCATTCTTCCTAACATCTTATATTTGATATTTATGGCAATTCTTCAAAGTAATACACATTTTAATTTAGCTGAATATCAGCACAATTGTTCCAAGTAATTTTCTTCTAAAAAGTCTGATGATTCTGTAAAATTTATTGTAGTGTCTTTAATAGGATTTTATGTTTTATTTGCTGCCATAAATACTCTGCCACTATTCTTTATTACGTAGTTTGTTTTTATCACTCAAAAGAAAAAAGAAAAACATCAGTTGAACAATTTGTTAGCACATGCAGCATTTCACTACATAACAAAATATCAAGATGATTTGGCATAGCCATCAGAAAAAGCACACTGTATTCTTTAAAAATGAAAACATAGAAATAATTTTGGAAAAAGAAATACAGCCAATATGACTTGATCAGTATATCTGAGGTACTACTGTGTTATATGCTGATAAAAGTAAGAACAAAATAAAACTTTCATAAAAGTTCTTGCAGCTTTACAAAGAGAAATCATCACTTAACAGTGTCTAATCAGACAACATGGCAGAATGCATCACTTTAATCTGACATTTAAAAATTACTAGAGAATATTTCTGACAAGCCTCATTTAAAAGGTAAACAGTCTACATACTGTACACTATTACTGAAAGGTTATCCACGAACCCATGTTTACAAGCAGTCATATGTTTATTGCTTGGAGTAGTGTCTGAGAATCAAATGATGTAACACACTTCTATATTTAAGTATTGGCACAATTTACAATGCTACATTTTCAGCCTTTGTACACTAAGAGAAACAAAAGAGATGAAACACTGTGGGAAACAGAAATCCCACTAAGAATTGTGAGAATAGTGAAGTGCAGTTGTATGCAATTTAGGCACTCCTGAGCAAATGGTTTGTTTCAATAGATTCCTAAGTAAACAAAAGCTGACAAAGTCTCTGTATGGCACCAAATTAAACACAACATCTTTCGGCAAATGTGAAAGCACAGTTACTATTTGTGTGCAGTTGTTTACAGATTCAAATAAGAAAACAGGAAATATGATAGGTGCAGAGGTTTGGAAAGTGTTTTAGCCAGGACTTAGTAACACCTCCTTTGGCAGTAATAACAGCTTCCAAATATCTCCCGCAGCCAGAGTAGAGTTCTCCTATTCTTGCTTTTGCAAGATGGTTTTCCCTCACTTGATCTTGCAGAACACTTCCAGCTTAGAAATATTCTTCCATTTCTTGTATGGACTACATGTTTGAAATCTCCCTGTGTATCTTCAATAATATCCAAGACTAGGCACTGCCAAGGCCATTTCAAAACTTTAGTCTCTTGTTGCAGTAAGTCTTTCACAGTCATTTAGAGATGTGATTTTTGTCACTGTCTTGTGGAAATATCCAACTTCAGTGTCTTCACTTCTTTTGGCTGTTGGGTCAATTGACAGCTACCCTATAGTTCCTAATTTTCCCTATGTTTATTATGAACAATTCTCAATTCTACCTTGGGAGAGAAAATGGTATTATAGGAGCCTGATGCTGGCAAGCTATAAAGTGTATTTATAGCAATAAAGAAAGACAGACTGAGAATAAACATACTGTATTAGCTATTTTCATTTTACCATCTTCCTTGGATTCAGGCCAAGCCTCTGAAATGAGGAACTTTGAAAAACCATTCCTTACGATTTCTAACATTAGAATGCCTAAAGAGTCTAAAATTCAAATCTATTATCTATTAGGCTAAAAAAAAGTGTATGTGAAGAGGGAAAACCGAATGGTGTGACTGGAATCCCAAACATAATGACTTTACATGCCATTGTTTGGTTGCAAGGTTCATTTATAGTAATATACAACTAAATTATTGAAGTTTCTTCAGCTTTTTCTGTAGTTGAAATGGCAACTGCTATAGAAGAAGAAATAGCTGAGGGGGAGCCAATTTACAGAAGAACCATTTGAAAAACAATTAAAGAAGTAAAGCAAAATCAGATCAGTTAGAATGAAAGCGGCCCAGCACATCTGAAATACTGACAGGTAAAGGAGGCTAAAACCAAGTATTGCCACAATAATAGTATTAATGGGATCTGTAGTCCAAAGTATATGAAATATTGTACAGCAGGTTTAATTAAGAGAAAATTTAAGGGCAGAAACAAGTACAATCAATACCACAGAATCCTGTGATTTTTCTTTTTAAGGCACAGCTAAAGGTTACATGCAGATCAAAGCACAAAATTCAAACAGCTGCATTGCTTAGAAAAAAAGGCTACTTTGAAGAGATGATTTGCAACACAAAATGGTGAGAGTGCTGCACTTTTTTCTATAATTGCTGTTTTTGTTTTTCCTTGCCAAATTCCTCTCTGTTTACTGAAGTTCGCCAATGCAAATTTATCTGGAGAGCCATGGATGGGGTCATGGTTTGGAAAAGTTAATGTAGAAAAGCATGAACTTCGGAAATGATTAAAAATCCATCTCAAAAATGTCTTCATTTCACACTACTATCTCTTGAAGACATCCAGGTTTTATGACTACATTGGATTTAAATTTAACAAATATAAATTTTAAGAAAAAAATTAGAAAGAAAGCAGATTTTTTGTGGAACTATAAAGAACATTTTTCCCATAAGTTACAGTATCAGAAGTAGACATATATCCAAATTTATCCAAGTATCCAAAAATACAAATAAAATACATGTATTTTTCTATTGTAAAAAATACATCTTTTATCAAAAAGATTATTACATAAAATGTGGCATTCAGAGATCTACAAAGGCAACTGTTATAACTTCAGGATTAAAATGTTGAATTTCTCATTAAACGTATATGTAAGGAAAGGTCAAGAAAATTATTGTTTGTGATAATTATGCACAAAATGTTCTTTCATCTTTTGATCTTGTTTTTTAAAAGCAGAGCACTATAGATGTGTGGACTGCTGGGGAATTGAACTGATACATCTTAAACATGCTGAAATTTTTAAAAAAACACTGCTATAGATAACTGATTTGCTGTTATAGAATTGTAGTGCCATTTTATGTTCAGAATACAGGTAGACCTCGACTTACAACAGTTCATTTAGTGACCGTTCGAAGTTACAATGGCACTGAAAAAAGTGACTTAAGACCATTTTTCACTCTTGCAACTGTTGCAGCATCCCCATGGTCACATGATCAAAATTCAGATGTTTGGCACATGGTTCATATTTGCGATGGTTTCCCTATCCTGGCATCCTGTGATCACCTTTTGTGATCTTCTTACATGCAAAGTCAATGGGGAAGCCAGATTCACTTAACAACTATGTTACTAAGTTAACAGATACAATGATTCACTTAACAACTGTGACAAGAACAGTCGTAAAATGGGGCACACTCACTTAATAAATGTTTCCCTTAGCAACATAAATTTTGGGCTCAATTGTGGTTGTAAATTGAGGACTATCTGTACTGTATTTTGTTCCACAGACACAAATGAAATAGCAGCACTGCCTTATTTGTAATCTTTGGCATTGGAGATATAGGATTTCCCCTTCTAATAAAAGGTGTCTAATATTACTATGATCTCGCAAAAGTGAAAACAAAATTCTATTGTGCGGGATAAGAAATCTTATAGTTGGTTTCAGTGCCCCAATATCAAAAGTTGTTATAATTCCAATATTCTGTGGGCAGAGACACCATGAAGGCATGGTGTTGTGTACAAGCCTGTGTGCGTGCAGTGCTTCATTACATTTATTACTATTTCTTTCCCATTGCATATAATGAGAAGGAATATCAAGATCGGGTTAAATATGTTTTTGAATCCAAAGCATATTGGCTTCCTTAAATCACATTTTTAATGTGCTGATTTTGGTGGAACCAACGCTGTTCATTCTGGAAACAAAGGTAATCAATCTATTTTAGCTGTAACATCTGTTAATCTTGGTTCTAATAGACTTTATAGTCTATTACAAAGAATGATCATAAAAAGGCACCGCTACTGATAAGTAGTAATGCAGGGAAAGGGAACCTCGAGCACTTAGCTATATAGTTTTAAACATAGCACTGTGGGACTGCAGTTTGGCCAGGAACTGTGGTACGGTATTACATGATGCTAACCCAGTCATTTCACTGCCACTAGGATGCTATTGCTCCCTATTTTCTAAAATGCTATGGAATTTTCTACTTAACTGTGCTTGAGTCGTCAGAGGCCGCATTATTTTTGCAGGAAACCTGAATAACAGCAGGATATGACATTCCGGAATAGACTATCAAAACAAAAATCTTCAATTACTTATTCTCAGCACTTCCCAACGGCAGGGCTCTACTATAAGTAATACTCAAACTTTAAAACATTGTGCAGGGAGATTTTGGAGAAAAAGTGACTTATTTATTTAAGCCAGTGGGAAGGATGGCGTATAAAAGGAAAAATAAAAAATAAAAACAACTACTTCAAATACTTTTCAAGCTCATAGAAAGTACAAACAGAAATACTATATCAATATTCTGCTGTTTGCACCTTCAAAAGCAGGCTCAACCTGTAACAAAATGTGTGAGGCACAGATGTCTTGTATAAATTGGGAGGATGAAAGAAATAATTAAATAAATGTGCACTGCAATGTCACACTGCAATTCCGAGCACTTTGTACTTGTGTTTCATTGAAGGATGCAAGTACCAAAGTGACATGACTTGCATCACAATGTCACCCTGCACATTCTCCCACCACCCCTGTGGACATTTATGATGTGAGGCAAGAGACAAAAATAGCTGTGATTTTTTTTTTAAAAAAAGCATTAACAGTTTTTAATAGTGTGATAAACTAAGGATATTTCTCAAATAAAAAACTACCCCCTGCTAGGATTTGTGGAATTGGTTGTGCTATTGGTCAGAGTAAGGCAACTCCTTTCTTCTCTATTGAAAGCCAGTCAGTTTTGTAAGCCAGTCTGTCTTATACCTCCTAATCTTGTCTGCTCCTTTTAGATGTGGAAGATGCAAACCCATCATCAGCAGTGAAATGGAAATCCACTGTTAACTGCTTCTCTACATAATATTATCACCTCTCCTAAAGATGATAGTTTGATCTACATTGATTTTAGATTTTAAAATCAAAACCATTTTTGTAGTATCAAGTCTGACTGAGCCAAAGAGTTGATGTGATGAAACTCTTCCACAGAGGCTAAGTAGTCTATTTACAAGAGCAATAGAGCCACCCTCAGTTCTTGATGACTAGGTGAGGTTGCCACTTGATAAAAGACAATCTTAGTAAAGAGAGATGACAATTCCAATTTTTTTCTCTGTTTCTAGATCAGTTTGAAAGCAACGGAGTGTCATTCATGATCTAAGAATTACTGCTAACATATACACACAAATATATGAAATAAAAGCAGACATAGGGGTCCTGCTTCTGAAGCTCCAGAAAACAGTACCATGACACAAAGCAAAAGTGACACGTTCTGCTTAGATACAGTAAAAGGATTTGTCCTATCTTCCTTTGTACTATAAGTCTTGTGGTTATTGCTGAGTAAGGCTTCATATTCGTTAGAAAATTACGATGGGTAGTTTCCACTTTACCAGAACATCTCTGTCAACCCCTGTATTCAGATCAGAGCAAGACCAGACAACATTAGTTCACCTACCAAAATATATAGCTGGATTTCTAGTTGTTCAACATCAGCAAACCTCAAAAAATAGTTAATTGGCAAACAGGGCAAAGGTCAGATAAAAGCAAGGAGATATAGATATGTGAATAAAAAATGGGGCCTGAGAAATTAATATCAACAATCAATATTATTATCTATATCTATATATCAAAAGGATACAGAGCTTTCCAGAGCCAGTAGAAGCAATGCTGTATGTAATAGTAATGGAACTGAGGTGGAAAATAGGACACAGATAATCCCTCCTCTATTCTTCATCAACAATGAAACAATTTGGTGGATGAGGATCAGTTATCCAACATTGTTATAAAGCTGCCCTCAGCTGCTCTTTTTAGCTCAACTTCCTACCTTTCATCAGCAGTTGTTCTCCAGAGATCAAGCAAAATACATTTCTAGCATTCCCTGGAGATACTAAGGTTTGAACTCTGGATCTTATTCAATCAATGTACTCTATCACTGAGGTAATTTCTTATTTTTTTCTTTTTGGAAGTCATGGGTAGTTAGGAGTATTAATACTTAGATCAATTTATTGCCAAGCAACTCTTCAAATCATTTGACCTATTGCAGAATTGCATTATAACTGTGAAACAGTTGCATATCTCAAACAATTCTTTATTTTGTAATTTGTCCCAGTATAAGCAATGTCTAAGGCTCCTAAAATATTATTTAAAAACTATTGTCTTTCTTTTTTGGTATAGAATTAAATAATTCTATCAAAAAATATGTGTTATTCAGAAAACATTAGAAAAGGTCCTATGACATCTATAGCCAAAAATTTAGACTCAGAAATTTTTAGTGCATCTTCTTAAAGACAGCCAGTGCTGTGATACACTTGAACTAATAGAAATCAGAATATGCCTTGCATTGATCTATCCAGTTCAATATTGCCCATGCTAATCCATTTACTAAGCAAAACCGTTATGTCAGGCTTTGAAGAAAAGCCACTTCTAATCTCAGCTATGCATTGCAGTTTGGATCACTTGCATGCCAAGTTCACATTCTACTATTGAGCTATGGACTTTCTTCCTCTTTTTTATTTATGCAAGGTCATAACATACTGAATAAAGCAGTATTTGGTCAGGCAACCTGTCAATCAGAGAGGCAGGTGTTCTATAAAACAGCCAAGGAATCACATCTCTACCAACTGTATCATTCTGTTTCTCCATAATTTATTAGCAGTCACCTTCTAAAACACCCCAATTCCACATTAATAACTGACCAAGAAAAAAAAAAAGTCACCTTGTTCATACTAAGTGAGCATTAAATTTACAATATACTACTCCATATACGTTCCAAGCAATTTCATTACTTCAAATTGTAGTTAATGGATGCCTATAAATTATGCTGTGAAGCCTCAATAAGTAGCATTTCAGAAAAGCTTTGTCATTAAGGAAAAACAGTGGGAAACATTTTATTTGGTCTTTTTTCCACTGGGAAAATCACTGAGGCAACAGCTTTATAACAGCAATATAAGTAGGTTGTATAGGTTATAGTTTATGTTGAGGAACAGTAAACATGGAGAACACGGAGACACATGCAATCACAAACACAAAATACTGTACTTTTTATTTCTATCTGTATCTACAGAGCCCCTAACCTTCTCATTTCTGACCCTGACAGTTCACAAGATAGAAGACATTTGAAAAAAGCAGAAAGAATTTTTACTGAATGAAAAGATAGCATATGACTACATTTTCAATTCATTTTTAATCTGATCCAGATATTACCCTGTTTTTTCCCATGTGGGATTTGGCTGAGATTTGGCCCAAGAAACTGCTGACAGTCTAGAAGTAGTCCAGATGATTACTGGATAGATTACTGGTGTAAAGATAGAGACTGAAAATAAGTGGAATTTGTGTGCATTGGTTTACATAGCTGGAGAGAAAACTGCTTATTCTGAAAGTGGCATATTTATAACAAAACCTGTAAACATATTTTCCAACTAATTAATAGTTGTGAGTAAAATAAGATGATGCTTAGTTCAATATTTGGTCTTTTCTTCTGAATGGCCAAAATCAAACAAATATACTAATTATGGATTTTAAGAATATCGTTAAAATTTTAATGTATATTCTCTAGGAATTTACATCATACTCTTCTGTATTTTACCTCTTAAGGGCTTAGTTAACAAGCTTATTAATAATAAACTTCTTCATCCTTTGAAAATCATTCTGGGCTTTTTCAGAATGCTTGACAGTGCAAAGACAGTGTCTTTTTAAAGCAGCCATGTTTCTTTTTCAGGCTGATTTAATCAGTCAATTCATTAAATTAAATGAATAAGAGACATCTACTTTAATAAATCAACTAATTAAATAGGTACTCCCATGAATTCTAATACATCTATTCTGAATGACTTTTGAAGCATGTACAGCCCTGATGAATAACATCCACATTCCAAAGAAACCTGTCAGCTGACAGAAATAAGCTTTTCCTTGCTAAATAGTTTGCATACGAAATTCAAATGACATCCACGGAAAAACCTGTTTATATGTTTCAATATCATTGCTTTAAATAATCTTAATATTCTTTCCCCCCTTTTCTGCACTGCAGATCAGCCCTCTAATTAGCATAGATAGAACAGCTGCAACAGACAGCAAATTCTGAAACAAAGTAATTGTCAACTCTTTAATTTTTGTTGCCTCAAATAGCAAACATCTTGTACTATATTTGATTGCATCCTACAGTTACCTACTCTTACTTCCAGTTTCTTAGATATAAGTACCAATAGTAGCAACTTTTAACCTGAACATGGAACTGGCTTCTTTTGAACTGATATAGGACTTAGAAACCTCAGGGGCAATGATGCAAGGACATCACTCTTGATAAGCTCATTCTATTACACAAATTTAAAAAGCCAGGCATAAAGAAATCCAGCAACTGTAGAGGGTAAGATGCAAACTATCAATGCAGAATGCAGTTCAAACTTTGTATCTCTATGTGATGCAACTGGTTGGATACTTTTCACTTTTGGATGGGAGGAATGGATGACATTTTGGAATGACTTTGGACAACAGGAGGAAGATCAGCAGACTGGACAACTGGCATGTAAAATGTATCTCAGCCCAAAGGAGAGAGGAGGAGAGAAATACTTTCAACATTGCAAGATTTTGTTAATGTAACCTTACAATAAAGAAACGGTTAGTATTTACAGTTATGCTGCCTGTCTGGATTATTTCTAAGGACTAGCATCATTTTTTCAAGACTGAAAGTAAGTGTGGTTGCTGAAACAGATTGGGTTGCTTGCAGTCTCTTGGTTTCTTATTTTACCTCATTTAGCTCTTACTGAAACTGCGTAAACATGTGAATATTGTCGTTAGTTTGCCTTGTGTCTCCATACCGTATATCTTTCATAGTGTTTTACATCATACAGCTGGGTTGAATGCAAAAGATTTTTTTTGGCTTCAGTTGATCAATATCAGTTACAGAATAAAATATTATTGCTAATTATTCCACTACTTATTAGCATCATCAATGATTCACTTTGATTATTATTTATTTTATTCAGTAATTAATATTCAAATTAAGATTTCTGGCTTTGCATTGTATCGAAAACAATAGAGATACATTTGTTCTGGAGAGTTTACAATCATGTCATAAATACAAATAAAAGAGCCAGAGTCTGCCACCATGTTGATGATATGTCTACATTTTACATATTTTGAAATTATGTAAGAAATTACGCATTCTTGCATATTTCCTGGATTGTACCATAGCACTGTAAACTGCTGCAATGAAATCTTCAAAATGAACAAAATATTAAGTAAAAATTAATGTGTACATGTTATAAATTAATGATCAACATAAGGTACTACTTTACTGTACAACTAAACAAAGTCTTAAAAAAACATGATGTGGGGTTTTTTTGCTTAATTCAAGGCAGAGGTGATACAAGCAGGTAGCAACACTGTGCAAGAAATATTCACTCCCAGTATGAACTGAAGGATAAAGTTTAAGCCTCACATAAAGCTCAAGCATTGTGTAGCATTGTGGCAGACAGCTAACCTCAGATGGTTGTGGCCTGCATAGTAGCTATCTTGTTTGTAAAAATAAGGGGGGACAACAAAAATATTGCTAATAGTTTACCCTGCAGGAGATGTTCAGAGAGAAAAAGAGGGACAAATGGACCTAAATAACTAACTTTAAGGACCAACATAGAAGGAAAGGGAAAGCAATATTAATTTGGGAGAAATGGGAAAGTGAAGTGATTTTTTTTAAGAGAAATCTGTTTTTAAAAAATATGTATCTTAAAGAAAATTTTATGGAAAATGTTTCTGGGTTTGTTTTTAGTTGATTTGGTTTAAAAAGAAATGCATGTTAGAATCAGGAGGGTGAACTGAATTTTGGAAACAAAAAAATTTAGGGAGTGAATTTTGAGGGAAACATGGGGATAGAGGGTGAATTTGGGGAAACTGGGACAGAAATTAATTTGTTGATAAAAGGAAATAGTGAATAGCATACATTTGAGACACAGGAAAGTTAATTGGGTGTCATGTTGCTTGAAATCATCTAACACAGAATTCTTCTTTTTTTGAACAATGTGTTGCAAGATGCCTTTGGAAGTTACACATTTATAAAATTATAAATTTGGAAATTATAAATCAGGTACGAAGATCTTCAATCACTGCCTGTTATTTAAACATGCACTGATATTGAGCATAGAGTTAACATATTGTAGCTGTTAAAAGACCTGTCTTCCACTAATACCTAATTCATTTTTCAAAGGTTAATTTGAGGCAGTGAATTCTACAAGCTCACTATGCATACAATAAAAGGTGCTGCACTGCTTTCTAAAATGTCTGTAATTTCCTTTTCTCCTTGCAGATGTGGGGATTCTGTAGTGAATATAGGAAAGTAAAGCAATTTAGAGTCTACGTGTTATGATGCCCAGTAATGGACTGAAGCTCAGATACCATATCTCCTCTGGATTTAGTTGGTGGCCTTTTTCACATAACATTCCTCTAGCTTTCCCCCTGAAACTAAGTAATCATGGGTCACCAAAAAGCTACTATGGCCTAACACAGGTGAAGCAAGAAGCTTTGTTAGCTGAAGATAAGGAAAAATCTGATATGATAGCTGAAGAAACTGTGAAACTTTACTAATATTTTTTGAGGTGATGGCAATTACAAGACATCTGTCATATAAGAGAAGAGGAGGAGTAAAAGGAATACGAGAGAGAAATATAGGCTTTAAAATATTATATCCTTTACTTTGCAACTTGAAACAGCTATGTCTATCAGATATTATATTATATTGTATTAATTATTCAACATGGATATGCAACTAATGAAATATAACATACTTGCACACATGCACTCTCTCATACCTCAGATAAGACTTCTGACTGTGAGGGAAAAAGTCTGAAAGTTATTTCCACAGCAGGAAACAAAACACTACATAACAATATGATGTGATTCCAATACAAAAATATTGAAACACATCCTGTATTTTTATGTACCCCCTCACACACACACACACACTTCTTCCCTTACTATTCAGTTGAATTACATCTTTTTATCCTGTATCTACCAGCTTAACTTCATTTTAAAAGCTGGTAAGTGACTGCTGTTCTCCTTTTATACACCACCATTTACAGATAAGTATTAGTTGGATCACTTTGCCTGTACTCTTTAAGAACAAAGTAAGACAAGATCTGTAATGTTTCCGGTGCCTGTAATTATTTCAGGGAGGAAATGCCAATGTCCTGGCATCATGGAAAGGGAAAAAGAAGATTTAGCAATGCCCGAACAAGAATCCTATGCCTTCAAAATATTCTCCTGGCTGTTGTTGAAGGTAACATCAGATAACATTCAGCAATAACCTTCTTCCAAACCACAGCAAATATTGCAGTGTTTATTTATTTTTCTAACACTCTATCTACTGGGTATAAAAACTGATTGCAGTACAAATGAAAATGACAAGTGCTTTGAAACAGTTGCCGT
>JANHFL010005612.1:186244-243589 GCA_032468155.1 Oxyrhabdium leporinum
ACAAAATAGCCCTACTATGATCAATAGACCATGATCAATGAGACTAATTTGGGGAAAGGATAGAATATTAGGAAAGGAGAGATGGCTGACTGGCTCCCTCCACAGGAATAATGCAATATTTTTTGCATGTTTCACTTTTCCTGGATGATGTCAGAATCTCATATATCATTATAATCTGTTATTATCCTTCCTAGCCTGCCTTCAAACTATCTCAAAACTCAGTTAGTTATGCAGCTAAACTGAAAGAGTGTAAGCATCTAAAAAAACTCATCATAAATTTCTTCCATTTCCCTTGAGCTGCATAAAAGTAAGAAATGTTATGAAACCAACTAATCTGAGGAAAATTTAAAAGTGGATTTTGAAAACACAAAACTAGTTCCAGTAGTAGTGTTAATTAACTGAGACATTGAGGAAATATAAATATGGGATCAATCTTACAGAGATTTGCTTGAATGAAAACAATGAGACCAAATATACTGTATTCACACAATCATGATCCTACTTTGTTACTGAAACTATATGTGCCCTCTGAAACCCATATCTGAGGATCAAGAAATCGTCTACAACTGGAATTCCTAAACTTTTTACCATAAAATCTATCTTTAGTGTAGAAAAATACACTAATATTAATGAACAATGAAAGCAATACAATGAAACTTTGGAAAAGATGGATTTATCATATCAATGTAAGTAAAAGATTCTTCACACCTCTCCTGGACTCTGCTTACACCTCTACAAATGAGGTACAACTTATCATTTGGGAAACTCTGCTCTAGAAGCATGGATTGTACCATAGGGGATTGAACAGGAAGACAAACATAGTTCAAATTATGATGTGCTTTACCTACATTTAAACTTTTTTCCACTTATGTTATTAGTATAACCTATCACTGATGGCACTAACATTAGGGGTATGCCTCCCTAAAATAGTAAACAGAGAACAGAAATAAAATATTCGATTTTTACAATTATGTATCTAATAGAGCTAAATTCAAAATGATTAGTGAAATTGTTAAAGTAGCAAAAGAATAAAATTATGAAAAGCTTCCAGGGTCTATCTAATCTGGTACAAAGGCACACCCTCACAAACAATGTCACTTTATAGAAGTGAAGACGGTTTCACTTAATACAAGTGAAGACAATTTCCTTCAAATCTATATTGAAAAGAGATATTAAATGCATTTTTAAATGTTTGTTTTTTCTAAGTTTTTTCCCCAGATCTTTACTTCTCTACAAGAGTTTTAACACTGCATATGTATGTCTAAACACTAGGAAAAGGAATTCTCAATAAAATGGCTACATGATTGACTGTTGTATATTAAATATGTCACTGTTAGTTAAGCCATTAACTTAGCATTTACAGACATGGAATGTTTTCAAGTAGAATGTAAAATTTTCTTTGAAGTTAATCTTTTGAGATCTTAAACACACAGTATTTATCTTTAAATCATTCTCTGAGGCAAAAGCGTCTCATGTTTCATAGGAACAAAATTCTGCTGCAGATTAAATCAGGCAAAAATCGTATCAAAAGATTAGTCACTTTAGCATGGCACAGCACCCACACAATCAAATAATGAATACATTTCTACATTAAGACTTGTAAAGTACTTCTTTACCAACTCTATCTGAAGCATATCTAGGAAAGAATGGCTGAGCTAGCTGAAAAGTCCTCAGCTTGAGTTTTCCCTTGATACTTCTGGTCTTGTGGGACTTCAATTTGCTATCCCTGGGGCAGATCTCGGAAGCAGTTCAGGAGTTCATAGCATCTATGATGATCATGGGTCTCTCCCATTCATGACCAATTTGGGCCTTGACCACACATCGGAAATGGTTTTCTTGTTGGAGTGTGAGCTGAGGGGAGAGCTATTATTAGCTCCTCTGTCATGGTCAGATCACACCATGGTGACTTTGAGATTCTCTTATGCCTCCCCATTGCAAGGAAGCTGGATCCATCTGATTGATCCATTCCTGGAGATTGATGGACCCAACAGGATATCAAAGGGAGCTGGGGGTAATACCTAATCATCTAGTGCATGGTCCTGTGAAGCCCCTGGCCACTGCATGGAAGAGGAAGGCAGCCGGAGCCTTGGAAAAGAATTATGCCCATGTGATCTCTTTTGGCCAATCACTCTTGGTACTCCCCATGGTTCATGAAAGAGTTGAGGGGATTAAAAGTGATTAAGAGAGGTCTAGAATGCTGCTGGAGAAAAATGGGTGACTCGATGACTCCAACTGAACGTAAGGTAGAGCCGCTACTAAGGCCTACTTCATGGCAATAAAGTAGCTGTATTTCTCTCCTCTTATTGCATCTGTAAAATACTACCCTGTGACCTTGTTTAAGATCACCCGGATCTTTCTCAGGAAGGAAGGCCTGGAGATCTACCTTCAGGGCCAAGCAGAGGATTTTTCTGTGCATCTGGTGGATGAAATTGCCCAGACTCGCTCACAGTTGGATGCCAAGGCAAGTCCTATGGAGATGCCTGGGGAATGAACTTCCCCAGTTATCTGGGAACAGTTGATCTTGTTGGACCTGAGGAAATAACCAGGATTCTTCAGACTGTTAAATGCCACTACCTGTGAATTAGACTCATGTTCCTCCTGGCTAGTTAAGCCCACTTGGGAGATGACATGTAGTGAATTTATCCTTCATGGAGAGGAGGTGCTTCCCTCTCCTTTTAAAAAGGAGCTGGTATATCCTCTCCTTAAGAAGCCATCACTGAACCTTACTGTTCTGGACAATTTCTGTATAGTCTTCCACCTCTCCTTTTTAGAAAAGGTGGTTGAGAAGGTAGTGGCATTGCAACTTCAGAGGATCCTGGAAAGGATTATCAGACTCCTTCCTTTCAGTCAAGTTTTAGGCCTGGATATGGGATAGAAACAGCATTGGTTGCACTTCTACATTAATCCTTGCTTTTCTTAATCTCTCAGTAGCTTTCAATACTATTGAATATGGTATCTTTTTGAGTCAACTTGGGAGCTGGGGTAGGTGGCAGTTTTGTGCTAGTCCACCTCTTTCTTATAATGCTGAGTTCAATCAGTGTTAACAGGGAGCAACATGTCCAGATCACAGCCCATTTGCTCTGTCCACCCCTTTTTAATATGTATATGAAACCGCTGGGTGAGGCCATCCATTACCATGGGATGAGGTATCATCAATACACTGACAATACCCAGTTATGCAGTACATCACTGTCCTGGGTAAACTAAGTGATGTTGTGGATGTTCTTTCACAGTGCCTGGAGGCTGTGAGTGTCTGGATGAGAAACAATAGGCTTCAGCTGAATCCTGGTAAGATGGAGTGGATATGGGTGGGGGACTCCCTTCTATCCAGGAGTTCATCATCTCTGGTCTTGGACGTGGTTGCACTATACCAGAGGGATCCTCTTGGACTCATGACTCCAGGTGGCAGTTGTAGCTAGGAGGGCATTTGCTCAACTTTGTTTTGTGCACCAGTTACACAGATCCTCCTGGATCAGGACAGCCTTTCTCTCAGTCACTCATACTTTGGTTATTTCCTGCTTGGACTATTGCAATATGCTCTACATGAGACTACCTATCCAGAAGCTTCAGTTGGTACAAAATGCAGTCATGCAAGCAATTTTGGTTGCCCCACATATAGCGCTATAACATTTCTGCTGTATGTTGGATGCTGGCTTGCCTCCAGGTGCAATTCAAAATGTTGGTTATGACCTTTAAAGCTATAATCGCATGGGACCACGTTACCTGTGGAACCATCCCATCCTTATTACATTGGCCCATCCCATCTGGTCAGGAAGAGAAGGTATGTTATCAACCCTATCAATTGAGGAATTTTGATTGGCTGTCTCTCTGCCATCACCCCTTTCCATTGGAATATCTTCCCCCTCAGAGGTGAAGTGGGCCCCCACTATTCCAGCCTTTTGAAAGAGTTTGAAGAAGAGCCCCTACCAACTTACATGGGGCTCCCAGAGGAACATGCAACCTTAGCTTGCTTAGTGGCTTGAAAGACTTTCCCCTACCTTTTTAACTTTTAATTTATTCTATCTTTGTTTTTTTCTGGCTCATTTTATTGATATATAGTAGCTTCATATCGTTTTAACGGTTGTAGTTATATGTCATCTAGAGTCGCTTTGAGTGTGAGATGGGCAATGTCTAAATTGGATAAATAGATAAACACACTTTCCAATCTTGTATTTACTGAATTGTTCATTTCTTATATATAGCAGGTATTCATAAACAGATAATTTCCTTCCCAAATCATAAACTATATATGCATCTATGTATATTTTCCTTATATAGATTTATGTAGGCAAAATCATATTCTCAGTATCTGAGCAATGTCTAGTTTAAATGTCCATGTAACTTTGTGCAACTCAACAACTAAGAATCAAATAAGAAATATATGAGCTTTAACCACCTTTCATTTTCATTTCCCCCCTCTTTTTCTGAGTTCCACAGAAAACATCCTGGTAGGTGCCAGGTGTAGTGAGTAGGTTAGTAATGGAGGAATCAATTAAATCTCCAAAGTAGTTGATGATGGAAGATCATCAGAAACAGAAGCAAATTTTAAGCTTTTATGTGTAGCTAGTGAAACTGATAGGAAGATAGAGAAATTTCAACAGTCTGAGGAAAAGCCAGAGAGAGAGAAAATTGTCGTGTCAACAATGAATCAGATAAACAAAAGTCAAAGCTTAGTGTACACTACAAATGTTAAGTTTCTTATGAAAGGCATACATTTTTACAAGTATACAAAGGAAAGAGAAAATGTAGATAATTGCATGACTGAATTAAAATTATTAGCATAGACATGTGAATCTGGATCATAAGAGCTCTTTTATCAAGCACTGCCTTTTTTGTAGAATTAGGTTAGAAAACATATGATCAAGATTACTGAGAGAGTCTATTTTAACTTTGCAAACTGCTATATGTATTGGCCAGCCAACAGAATAGCAATATCTACTGAAAGAAATAAGGACTGTTCAAAAACAAATTATGTTGAAACTTATTTAAAAAGATTGTAAATTAAACTACAAATGCCACAGTCAAGACATCAAGCCAGGAAATCTTGCGGCAAAAGTCATATTTACTATTGTGTTTAGTTTTGACCAGTATATGGAAGACAAAGTATGAAAACTTAATTATTCCCTAAAAACAACTATGGCTAAGGATAAAACATTAAAAACATGTTTC
Source organism: Oxyrhabdium leporinum (assembly GCA_032468155.1). Taxonomy (NCBI): domain Eukaryota; kingdom Metazoa; phylum Chordata; class Lepidosauria; order Squamata; family Cyclocoridae; genus Oxyrhabdium; species Oxyrhabdium leporinum. The sequence continues at coordinate 191,414 of JANHFL010005612.1, forward strand.
TACACTGATGGAAAGCTTCTACAATGATGGAGGGAAGAGAAAGAAAAAAGAATATCAAGAAGGAAAAAAGACTAAATCAAGGATTTTTCAGTAATTATTTTTAAACAATTTAACAAAAAACCTGAACTGTTGCTTTACTATTACATCCAAGATGGAGATAGATTTATCATATTACATTTTACATATTACAAATAAAAATTACTTCAGTTTATGTCCCAAACAATACCAAAATAAAAGTCTACCCAATATATATTTTTTATCATTTCTTGAAACTCTCAACTCTCTAACGTTTGGAGCCATGACTATTTTTCTCCTAACATGGAAAATCTGTTTTACCTAAAAGGATTTTTGTTTATTGGTCTGGTCTACTTGAAATGCTGACATCAACATATGTAGATCAAAGCCCAATAATTTTAAAATTAAACAAGGGAACCTCCAGACTGAAGATTTAACAAACATCAACTGTTTCGAGAGGATATCAAATATGCCAATAGAAATTAAATCTTTCAAACACATTTAACTTATGATCTTTCTTTCTCCATGATATGAAACTTGTAGCAAAGCATTGAGGACAGGATTGTCATCTCTCTCTCTCTCTCCCCACTAAGATTTTATAGCATTGCTTAGAAAGAAAATAAACAATGTTTTATGAATTAATACATCTTATCCAAATTGCATTTGTATGAAAGAGGTACACGAGACATAATATCAGTATTCAATATTTTGAATATTGTCAGGCCCACTAAGCAGACTACACCAGAAAATCAACATCACAGGAAGACTAGACTATGCTTTAGTAAGGTAAACTATACCTATAATAACAATCTTGCAAGCCTGATTCTGCCTTATTTTTCCTCTTCCTTATATCCCAGTGAATCAGGGGTGAACCTCAGTCCTACCAAAATACTATTCTGCTTCTTAGGACTTAAAAGAATATTTCTTTGCTTACAGAACAGTTTGTGCATATTTCTGTCAAGGTCATCTCCTTTAGTCTCTTCAGTTAGTCTCTTCTGTTATAAACTATATAAATCAGAAAAATAACTGAAAGTTTCTTATAATTTAGAATGGTTTTAAGATTCTGAAAAGGATGAACTATGGCTCTACCATCTCTCCTTTATTTTTATTGGCATTAGAAAATACATCAAAAAACCCAACATTTTAGGTATTAAATAAACAACTCAAGAATATAATCTGAAATTGTGTACTGTGATGTGGTACTCAGCCAAGAATCTTTAGAATCTATAAGAAAACACATTCAGTAGTACAGTTATAGTGTCAGGATATCAGATCAATAAGGACAAAATTCAAACATTGACATGAGGAAGAAAAGCAATATTTAGGACTTTAATATCACCGATAAAAGATCAAATGCTTGGGAATTTCACTTGACAATAATCAATAAAGACCTAATTTTAAAAATCAGTATGTATTCACAGGTTTGGGAAAATATAATGGCAGACTATGCACCAGAAGAATAGTTAAAACTGTTTTGGTAAGGAAAAAATATACCTCTTAAAGAACATCAAGGCTTAGTTTATTTGGTTTCAAATGATTCAAATAAAAATTGACAAGACATTAAATGACTATATGTCAACAAATTTTACACAGTTTAATAAAAGACTGATTACTATATTTAAAATAAGTTTAGATGATTAATAAGTAAATAAGTAAATGTAATATAATTCAGGATTCAAAAGAATAAGACAGTATGGCTCCAAACTTTAAACTGCATTAATTAAGGTTTAACAATGATTACAGGCTAGATTGTATCACCCTATGGTTATGTTACCTTCACTAAGGGGACAGGATTCTCATGTAGACTGTAGAAATATCTTTGGATTTATATAAACAGAAACAAAAGATTTATGCTAATAATCTTAGCATAAAGATTATAATTATTTTATAATCTTTTATAAAGTAAAATATTTTACCTTATGCAAGATTATACAATAACAATCAGAGTCATAAAGATTGGGAACAGGAAAAATATCTGTCCAACCTTATCACTTTTTGCCTCATTCTTCACGACCTGTAGCCCTCGATTTACAACAGTTCATTTAGTGACCGTTCAAAGATACAATGCTACTGAAAAAAAGTGACTTATGATCATTTTCACAGTTATGACCTTTGCATCATATCCATGGTCATATGATCAAAATTGACAACTGATTCATAATTATGATGGTTGCAATGTCCTGAGATCATGTGATCCTCTTTTGCAACCTTCTAACAAGCAAAGTCAACGAGGAAGCCAGATTCACTTAACAACTACCAACTTATCAAATGCAGTGATTCACTTAACAACTGAGGCAATAAAAGTCATAAAATGGGGCAAAATTCACTTAACAAATGTCTCACTGAACAGTAGAAATTTTCAGCTCAGTTGTGATGGTAAGTCGTGGGCTACCTGTATTTATTTTCATGAAGAGGAAAGTATAACGGAAATTAACTCAACAGAAAGTAATAAATCATATAGATTGAAAGATTTGATTGGTAAGGCAAAGTTAAAATCTTTTAAAAATTTGTCTTCAAGCTGGTCAGAACCACTTGATGGGTTTTAAATTTTTCAAATAAGCCCTCTAACTTTAAAAGCACTATATAAACAAAGAGGAACGCTTAAAGACCGGCTAACTTGAAAAAACCTTTTTTGAATAATTTGAAAATTTTCTAAATTTCTTGCAGGAATAATACTTCGACCTATGGTTTAACTGGCTGAGTTGATTAACTTAACTCTGGAGTTACCCCCATGACCCAGCATGTTGTCCAAACAGGGGCTGAATATTCTCTGTACAGAATATATTTTTGGTGAGTTATTTCTGCTTAACTTTTTTTTTATATGCATGAATATGAGTTTATTTAGTTTGGGAACAAGCTAGAAGATGATCTCTTCCTCCCTCTCTTTTTCTCTCCCTGAAAGATAGGACCCTAAACAGGATTGAAAGGATCAGGGGATTTATTTTCATAATAGTGTGCCATCAAAAGAAACACAGTATACCAAGAGCACAAATGAAAACATCAAATGACACATTGATTTTCCTGATAGTCACATTGTCAATTTGTTTTGGTCTGTTGCCTGCCAAGTTGCTTTCTCTGTAGCTGTTTACTTTACTTTAGTTTTTTAAAGGGGGGGGGAGTAAGAGGAGAGAAGAATTACCACAAAATAGGACCAAGATTGAATCCTTCATTACACTTCTAACTGGGGCAAGGTTTTGGATTCACCTCAAGAGAAAAACAAACATAATGTTCTATAGTGGCACTGAAGAGAAATTTATCTCCTAGAAAGAAAAAAAGAAACTCTTTTCAGGCTGATGATTCTGTGTAGCCCTTAAAGACAAAAGTGAAGCAAACTCAGGTATTTCTGGATGGCAAACTTTGCACCTGGGAGAGAAAAGGCTTTCAAATCTGAGGCACGCTGTGATAACAAGATGTCTCCCCAGTGCCGCTGTTTACCTTCTATGTATGCTTTGCTTTTTGAGAAAAGGTAACTGTTTCATCTGAATAAGGAGGGGCATTTGCTTTCCTTCTGGCTGCCAGTCTACCACGTCTTTAAGCTTACGACACTGTGTGCTTTCCCTTAGGTCCATAATAATATGAATTGTCTTTATTCAAGTGCCTAACAAATCATTGTCACAGAGCAGCATACGACCTTTCTTTTCAATCTATGCAGTTTTCAGGAGTTATAAATCAGTTGACTTTCAAGCTTGATGAGATGGCATATGCCCTGGTTTGAAGAACAGATGGAGGCTTAGGGGGAAATTGTTTCTGCAGGCTTGCTACAAGAAGCGAAGCTCCATAAAAGCGAACCGTTCACACTAATTTCTCCCATAAATTATACTAGAAGAAAGCACCAGCCCATTCAGCAGAAAAATATATATATATTCGTTTAGTTTTCAGAGGTCATCTTCAAATTTAAATCAAAGTTATTTCTAGAACTTAAGGAGGTTTATGGTCTAGAGCTTCAAGAAATAACAATTGCATGAAATAAAACATTGTTTTTAATTTGTTAAAAGGAATGATAGAATTATTTGACAATACATGCTGTCTAGAATTCTAGGAAAACTATATAATGTTACCACATGACTATTTTTCCCCAGACATGTCCTTGTTTAATTGCAGTCATTCTTTGGACAGAAAGGAAACACATCCTGTTTGGGGTTTGAGTTGTGAGATCGGCACACATGGCACTCTGAAAAAATAGTTCAGTGATTCCCAGCTTTGGGAAAGTGAACTTTTCATTGGTGAGTGAAAGGAGGAAGGGAGTGGCCAACAAATACATAAAAACAGGTGCTATTTATTGAAGCAATAAACACATTGTCTAGAATGTGTGAGAGCATTTAAGAAATCCTAATTTTAAAGATTAGTTTGATTTCTTACTAACTCTAGTCTCAGTGGAACAGGCTTTTTTAATTTTGATACATGCTTTAGGCACATTTAGCTGTATCTCATTATTGGTGTATAATTTTGGATTTACAATTATAGGAAAATAACATTTTGATGTAGTCGTCAGAATTTGGAACTTATTTTATCACCATCGCACCCAACACGCCCAAATTAGTTATAAATTCATTGTCAAGCTGAAGATCAGAATACCCATATTCACAATGGTTGAAAAAACTAGATAAGTGATTAGAATATCTGGTATGCAGATGACAAAGAAACGTCCTATTAATTTAAATTTCATGTAGACATAGAAAAAAAAATAAGAAAGTTTGAAACTGACTTCATCAGAAAAATGATGAAATTCATAAAAACGGGCAATAAATCAAGGGATGTTACAGAAGTGTGTAGTTTTGCATGTAATACTATTAAGATCACAATGGCTTTAAATGAATGAATTGGACATCTTTATTGCTAAAGAAGACATTCTCTGATTTTGAGTTAGTCCAAATCTTTTCAAATATTTCAACCAAGAAAGAAGTATCCGTTAACTCTCTATTTACATTATATTTTGTTGATGCTGTTCTGAAAGTATTTGAAGAATAAATCAACTGCTTACTAAACTGTTTTAAAAATGGAACCAATCAGAGTTTATTTACACTAAATTATTCTGAATTTTTATTGGAAGAATGGTAGTTTGCAATTAAAAGGTTGAAAATACAATGCAACTGCTGTATTAATTCAGTTCCTCAATGCACAAGCCTTGAAATGAAAGGAATGTTTGTGAAATACAAAGTGTGTATTGGTGATAATTCCATTTAAGGTTCAAAAATTTGGCTTGAATGAAGAAGAAAATAATATGCATGCAAAATTAAAGTTTATCAATATTTTCATATCTATATTGATGAACTGAGTACCTGAATCAGTACTGTGAGCTTGTTGATATTGAATTATAATTTCTCTTATCAGCTCCAACCTTGAAAATGTTCTTTCTGTCACACTGCAAACTGTCCACTATAATCAAGACTTTTTAAAAACATTCCTTTAGTGAGTTTCATTCATTAATGAGAGGGCATCAATCAGAGGTTGAACAATTTTATAGGGAAAACAACTCCTTGAAAATGGTGAAAAAATTCACATTATTCTTTCTGAATGTAAGATTCAAAACTTCCTCCCTGAAAGTTAAGCAACTCCCACACAAAAGGCATAGAAGGACTTGTGATAAATTCAGTGCTGAAGTATATCACATGCTTAAACTAGCTTAAACTAGCTGAAAAAGTCAATGTGATCCTTGGAGAACTTCTTTTGCTTCAAGTGGAATGTCTTGAATAGGTATTACAGCAAATTATGTCAAATATTTGATAGTTAAGGAGGTGCCAACTGCTCACCAAATACTTTTCAGAACTTCATAATCATTGAAGGAAACTCAGAGCTATTGAGCAGTGCATATCCCCTGCCTCATCTCACAACTGAGATTAAGGCAGGATCTGTGAGATAATTGGGGGAACATAGCATTGACTTTCATTCAGACCATAAGCCATGTCAGTATTGTGGCTTGTGTATTAAAGCATGTGCGGTAGATCATATCAGGTTATAAGTGGTAGATGTCTTTGACTGTTTAACCAAAGTTAGATCATAAATGGAAGAGACTTGATTCTGTAAGCTATTGTACTTTGTAAGTGATAAAAAGACATTCACAATTTCTTGGTAGGGGAGAAGCAAAAATAATAAGCATAAACAACTCCCTTTTCTTTTCTTTTTGAAAGTTGAAATATGGTACATACTGGCTTATCAATCATGCTGTTGCCTTTCAGAAAAGGAGTAAGACATATTAAATGAACTTCAGATAAGAAAAACAATTTTAGCTAATCTAGTTTACACCAGCATTTACTCTATCATAGTATTCTTTTATATCCTTTCCAACTATCTTTTGTTCCACCCACATCTACAGTTTCACATAGTATCTTTTGTTATTTACTGAAATTTAGTAAGTCTAATTAATCAACACAGAAAAAGTAATAACTGAAATCTTAGAGGTTCTGTATTCCCCAAATCAGATAAACTATAATTCTTCTTCGGAGGCCTGTTTTGTTTTTTTTAACTCCTTGTAACAGCTGGAATTCAAATTTTAGCAAAATCTGTTATTAAAGGGAAAAGAGATTTAGGGCATTTTCAAAGCAACATCCTTTATACTTTAGAAGAAACAAATTATCCAGCTGCTAAATCAATACACATGTTGGTATTTTAATAAATGTGATATTTTACCTAAAGAAGTAGGACAGCCATTTCATTAAAATTCTGAATCATAAATATGGAAACAATATGAAGAAAAGAACCAGTAATGTTGCAAACAGCTGAAACTATTTAAAAAGAAAATTCTATGATCCTTGAGCAGAAGAAATAATGATAATACCATGAATAGTGAATAATTTTGAAAATCTGCTATGATCATTATTGCCAATCACAGGTAGCAAGGTAGGTAACCATAGACAGCTAGGTAGCAATGGAAAAAGAACTTGCTTTTCTGTGGTTATTACAGTAATGCTTCAGTTTTGATGGAAATATTTCTTATTTGGATGGATAATTCTACCTTTATTTCATAGATTACAATATTACTAAATTGGGGAAATAAATTATCACATGAAAATGAAATAGTGCCTGGTTTCTGTGTATATTCTCTACTGTTACTTCCTATCATTGAAACATTTCTCACTGGTCTGTAAGCCATTTGATACTTTATTTTGTAATGTTTGGTATCTCTCTTAGTTGCTCAGAAAGAAAATGCAGAGATAGTTGCTTAAAGGCATTTTCGTTTATTGTTCACACTGTATGTGCAAGATAAACCACAGGTTAAGTGTTAAAAATTAACTTTATTATATGAGCAACACACTATTTATCATCTGATAAAAACATTGTTTTACAATATTGCTCTTCTAATTGTAAAATAAAGGTTTTCAGAAATAATAAAAAAATAGTTTATTTAGTTGGCCAGGAAATCCATGGGCAAGAGGATATAATAATTTCCATTACAGCTTATTTCAACACTCTCTTAGCTTTACCAGAACTGCAATGTATTATATCCTCCATCTCTTATACATACACACATCCCCCACACTCTGTTGTTTTTGTATATATTATTTCTTTACCACCCCTGGTATGTGATATTAAGTTTGTTTCAGATGGTCTGTAGATTGTTCAATTGTTTGCCTTCTGTTAAAATATGAGATTAAGGAACCGGAGTTTCCTTTTATACGAGAGACAGCCAAATAGTGGCAATAAAAAGAACATTAATATTATAGAAAGATGTAAGTATATCTTAAATCTAGGTGGATGTGCTCCAGACTTCCTTTAACTCCAGAATAACAGAGTTGGAAGGGACCTTGGAGGCATTCTAGTCCAATCCCCTGCTCAGGCAGGAAACCCTATACCATTTCAGAAAAATGGTTGTCCAATCTCGTCTTAAAAACTTCCAGTTGTCCAATCTCTTCCCTTTCCTTCAAAAGTGTGTTAGGGCAGAAAATAAACTGAACTTGTTCTAGTCATGACACCATTTTAACTGAAGTACAGTATGTTGTGAAGATCCTTTCTTTTTAAAAAAGCCAGGTTTTACGGTGTTTGAAGCACATTCCAACAAATATGTATTCACAGTAACATGGCAATCAGAATAGCATGCAAAAACTCCAGACATCATTTCGTCTTAACATAGCAGTTGTTCAGCCTAATCATATTACACTTATGTTTTGATTCTCTATATCTTAGGTCACAAGAAGGATGATTCATTAACTATTTTTACTGAGATAAACCTGTTGAAAGTGCATGGCATAAAAATAACAACAGAACAATTCATTGGGTCTTAAGTCTTGGAAGCTGTATCTGAGACCACATGATAGCATTGATCTATGGGCTTTAGAAGGACATTGCGAATTGCAAGATTGTGCAAGTCATTCAGATCTGGGATTCTTAACCTTTCATTTTTCTGGATGTTGCCAAGCATCATATCAAAAAATCTGGCCTCCACAAAGATGAAACAACCCCCTCCCACACACTTTTTCCAAACATAAGATATATACTCTGCTATTATGTAGATCTGTTAAAGCAGGTTTAAGGATACAGGTGCATGGTGGTAATGTTGTTGACAATAAATCTTACTGTTGTAATTGCAAAATGAGTGTATTAACTGGAGCTGAAACAGCAATTGCCACTGTGAAAGCAGATTTTGCCCAAAAGAAAATCAATAAAAATGTTCAAAGTGTGTGTGTGTGTGTGAGGGAGGTGGGGGGCGGGATAGAGATAATAAAAAAACTTCAGGAAACAAAGAGCTTGGTTCCCCCCAGCACATTCAACTGGAGACTAGTTGCTCTAACGTCCTTATTTCTTCTCCCTTTTCCCAAAAACGCTTTTGCAATTCGGTGGCCAATGAACAGGCAGGATTTAGGGTGTGTTGCTTTGTGCTAAATTAGGGTTTAATACTTTTACTGAAAAAAAGACTCAGACTCCCAAGTCAACTTTGTTTACTTTATTTTAGACGTTAACCCAACCTTTGATTCCATTTCTAGGGAAATTCATTGACACCAACCTAAATCTATAGTTGATAGATGGCTTCTCTCATATATGCACTTTATATGAACATCAGACTGGGAGTGAGGTGTAATATAGCAAGCCATCTCTCAGATATAGTGCCAGCTACTAATGGAGTTAACCAAGGTGCATCCTCTCTACATTATTATTCCATTATTATCTCAGTGCAGTTGTGGGGATTTAAATAAAGAACACTGTGCTTTGAAATTCACAAACAATGCCCTATGTATTGGCTGATTCTGTAAACTGTTTAGAGAAGGCTATAAAGCACTGTGAAGCAGTATATAAGTCTAAGTGCTATTGCTATTGCTATGATACCGTATACCAGAAACATTTTTCTTTCTTTTTTTATTATGTGTATGTAACCTCAGTTGAGAGATGGACTGCTGCCGGTTTGCACCAGTTCAAGTGTACCTGTTATTAAGATTCTGCGCAGTTCAGAGAACCGGCAAATCCAACCACTGGCTGGCCCCGCCCACGCCACCTCACCCTATCTCGTCTCACCTTCCTTGGCCAGTGGCTAGAGTCCACACCCAGCTACTCCCTGGCTTCTTCGCTTGCTCATCTGCCCAGACCATGTGGCCCAGCTGATCTCTGTGCCTCGCTCGCTCTGCTCACCATGACTGCTTGCGAAGGTAAGGTGCTTGACATAAGGGCTGCCTCAGGGTGGACATGGTGAGGCTTGGCCATATTTCGGCCCTGGCTCTTGCCATTCTTCCGTCCGCATGCAACCCACTCGCCCTTCACCTTGGGTTGGGGAATGCGCCAGTCCCTGGCTTTGGTCTTCCCTGGGGTCTCCATCCCCATGTCGGGCCACTGCTGTAAGAATTGTGCAAGCACCATGGGCTAGAAGGTAAGGCTGATGGCAGGGAAGGAAGATCTGTCCTGGGCTTGCTGCACTCAGCCGAAGGACTACTTTGGTGCAGGGTTGACATACGGTGAGGCGAGGCCACCTTTCAGTCCCAGCTTCAGCTTCCATGGGGCTTTTCAGGTGCGAGGCCTGAGAGAAAATGCCTCCCCTGAGGGCCGCCCACTCGCCCATCCACCGGCCTTGTCATGGGCTGGAAATGGGACCCGAGGTGGAGTGCAGGTCGAGCAGGAGGCAGCCCAGAGCAGGGCCCAAAAGGCAGCCGAACCTCGCCATGTCCCCTCCTCACCAAGAAGACTGCACCCACCACCTGTTTGCCGGCGTGAGAATCCTCCAGCTGCCGCTCCTGACTTGGTTCCAGCTGGCGAAGAGGCTGCTACCGCCGGCCCTTTGCGCCGGTGGCTGCTGTAGGCAAAAAGCAGCGTGAGAATCCTCCACCCACCACCTCTTTGCTGGCATGAGAATCCTCCAACCACTGCTCCTGATTCGGTTCTGGACGGCAAAAAGCAGTGTGAGAAGCCTGCAGCCACTGGTCTTTGGTGGCACGAGAAGCCTGCAGCCGCCAGTCCCAGCTTGGTTCACTGGTAAAAAGCGGCGGCTGCAGGCTTCTTGCTCTGAAAAAGAGTGGTAGCAGCTGCAGGCTTCTTGCGCTGAAAAAGACCGGTGGTGGCTGCAGGCCAGTGTCTCGGGGCAGGGTCATGTGCCCATGTGCACCAACAAAGGACGGAAGTAGCTGCCCGCCATTTCTTGCTGCAAACAAACCCTGATTGTCAGGCAGCTAGACCCAGCAAGAGACACCGGAGAATCACCATTGCTGTTGCTGCACAAAGGTAAGTCTAAGGCTCCAGCCACCATTGCTTCGGCCTGCCTGTGCTGCCCCTCCTTGCCATGAGTGACATCGAGTTGGTCACACCCACTCAATCACATGATACCCCCCCACACACACAGCCACGCACACCCTGTCTTTAGGACAAACCGGTTGTTAAATTATTTGGAGCCCACCAGTGCCTCAGTTGCATGTTGCTTAATTATATAAATTGATTGATTGAATAAAGTAAACTGTCTGTCCTGTTCAGAGGATCTTTTCTCTAGAGACACATAGTATAATTCAGCTGCTCTACAACCATTTAAAATCAAACTGTTGGCCCCATTCCTGTATGGGGCCCAATTAAATCTAAGTATCATTAATGCTAAACCAGAAAGAGTGTGAACTAATAAAACCTTAATGTTTAAGATGTGTTCTTGATGTAGCCCTGCGATAGGATACAGAGTTGCTAAAGGCTGAAATAAGACCATGGCTAAGTCTTTTTCAATACTAGCTAAATATTCAACCTCTTATCTTGCTAGGCAAGCTATGTTTCTCCAGAAAGAACAAATTGGAGGCAGACTTCAGAAATTAGAAGAATTTGTCCAAGTTTCAGTGTTGCCGAAACTTGGACAAAACTTGTACATTACTTACTTAAAGAATCCTTAATACAGAATTGCAAACTGAATATAGCAAAATGCCAGCTGAAGTAAAACTCGAGGCAAATTAAAGTCTGTTTCAACCAGCTGTATAAATGGATCAGCATATAGTTAATACATTCTGTAGGGCCTTTAACATTACTGCGCTTTGACATCTTGCAATCAGTGCATTGGAGGGCAAGTTTTAAAAAACATTTTATGCAGAAAATATTTGCCCTCTGTGTCTGGGAGCAGTGAATCATTGACCCTTGTTTTACTCTTTTGTGGTTTCTATAGAGATCCACATAATGAGTTGCTAATACCCCTCATTAGGCCAGTCCCACACAAACAGATAAATTTTATGTGAAATTCCTTTGGGCAGGCAAAAGCAGTTATTTAAACTTTCGCCAAGTTTGCATGCATAGCTCTTAGAACTAGTGTCTGAATATTTTATGGCTGTTATTTCATTTTATTATTTTTTACAATTGTCATATGCTTAGTGAAGTGCAGTAAAGCTCTTCATTCATTCATTCATTCATCCATTTAATCATTAATTCACCTGTTATGGGAAAGATAGTCATATCGCATTTAGCCTATATTGCATATTACCAGTGGCATATATATTACAAGATAAGAAATATAAATTATTATTTTACTGAATTATATTGAATTAAAAAGAAAGATGGTAAAATGATCATTTGTACATTTTCTAGTAAACTAAAAAAATATAATCTGATAGCTGCACATTTTATAATTATAATTAGTTGGGGAAAAGTTGGATATTGTGATGTTGTGCCTTTGCTTATGGCATTTGGCATTTTTGCATTCTGTACAACCTTCTCTACAATCATTGTTGAAAAATGTTACTGTACTCTCCGTGATGTTTTCTAAATAATTATGTTACATAAATATATGAATGGCAGTTTTGTCATCAAAGTAGTAACAATCCTGTAAATGAATAGAAAGCTTTTCTGCATATAGGAGAGGTTAGTTTCTCTTTCCAGTGGCAGTCCTTGTAATCATGTTCAAAGTTAATTAAGAAATCTTGCCTTTCAGTTCTGGTAGCAGGAAGATTGTGCAAAAGACTACACCAGAAAAGAGTCTGGAAAAGCCTTTTGTATTTCTAGCTTGAATTTCCAGACAAATGGTAGGATACCAATGTAGTAGTATAATAACAAGACAAGGAATGTTATACATCATTCTATCTCCTTGCAAGTATTTCTATTCATCCTCTCTTGAATATATTTAGTAAAGGAAAGTTCATTCCCTCGCTGTGTAATTGGTTCTGCTGTCAAACTGTTCTATTGGGATACAGAAAAATACTCCTAACATTGAATCAACATCTTCCTTGATGTATTTAAAACTATTCTTCTATTTTCAGCTGTTTGGGATACAGAAAAATACAGGAAAAATAATTTCTGCCACATGTGCAATAGTTCTTAAAGAAAGTTACTACATCTCTCTTTGGTTTCTTCTCTAACATTCTTAATTTCCTTATTCTTTCTTTTTGTCACAGTTTCGTGTGTTTGCTGGTGTTCGGAAATATCTTTTATTTACAGTTCAGGGTAGGTTACTTATCCACCTCTTCTAGGAATCATAACCACAAGGGGGAAAAAAAGCTTTAAAAATATTGTCACAAGCTAGCACAGTTCCTTCATTATGCTGGATTATTTGAAAGTAGCAGTATTTTTGAGGTCTTCAGAGGCAATGATTTTATGAAATGGGAGGAACTATATGCCATGGTGATTAAATTGTTTTCTGTACGTGGGGGAAAATGTCAAAAATCAAAATAAAACATATGTCCATCATGCATTTGTACACAATTTTTTCAACATGGGAGACAATTTAAGAAAATACTTTGTATTTATCCAGCATATCATTGTGAAAAGGAGACCTTACTTCTTCATTGCTTGCATTTTTAACTTCAGCTGCTGTTTAGGTTGCTGTCCTCTGCATTTTATTCACCAAGGCTAGAAAGTCAATTTGAAAGAGAAAGTGACAGTTTGATGGTATTTCCAAGATATCCTCTACGGATATTTGCTCGAGGTCTGTGTCTCCTTGAAATTCAATGTTCTTGCTTCTAACTATAGAGATACGTTCTCCATGGGATGTCACCATATTTTTCCACACATGAATGCACTCCATTGTAAAACCAAATCTGTAAACTGACCGATGCTGTAGAAATATCCTAATACACATATTTTTTCTCATAGATGGAATCATATTGCCCCAAACCCAACACTGCCTAAATAAAAAGCCTCTGTGGCCATACTGCTATAGTAATTCATTATGACAGTCTAATTACAACTAAGTAGGTATTACACAAGTATGTAAATCACTCTATTTGATATTCCCCTGTCTTCTAGCAAGCCTAAGACAACAATCCTCTGCATTTTATTCACCAAGGCTAGAAAGTCAATTTGAGGGAGAAAGTGACAGTTTGACAATTGCACTCAGATACACAATAATCTAGATGACCATTCAATGGCTGTTTGATTGATTGATTACAAATATCAACAAGAAGAACCCTCAAACTCTTTGCTGCCAGTTAGGGATCATTAAGTTGAACAATCATCTGGTGGATCCATAATTTCCAAGATTTTTTTAAAAGTTCATCCTATCTGTATACAATATGAAAGTAAAAGAAAAAAAAATCAGTGCATGAAGAGTTTTGTGCATGTCATTTAAAGGAGACTTTTCATAAGCTGAATGATATTGGACAAGGCTGGAATTTCAGCTCAGAAAACTCCCAATCATGGCTCTTTTTATGTTGCACATCATATCAGCCCAATGCAGACCTCTTCCAGTTGCACAGGAGGCCATGCTGCTCCACCGGCAAGATATCCAGTGCTATACAGATTTCTGCTAGCTTTAGGATAGGTTGAAAGGATAGCAATGCAACAGTGGGATGTGGCTTTAGATTGATGCCTATGGTGTTATCAGCCATCAGCTAACCTAAAGATCAAAAAATGGCTGGAATTATAAGAACTTTTTAATATTCATGTTCTCTTGATACTATGCAGTTTTTGGAACTTGGTAAAAAAAATATCTTCTGCTATATACCGTAATTGTAAGCAGCAAAATAGGGACCGAAAATAATAAAATACTTATTAACTTCTGGGCATTTCCCTCCTTTTCTCTTCTAAATCTTTACCACTAAAATTCCCAAGTTAGTAATAATCAATCATGCCACCTTTTAAAAAAATAGATATAATTAAACTTAAATCTGTTTAAGTTAGCCTACAAGTCATTTTGTAATTGATGGACTTTGGCCCATCAGTTTTGCTTTGTGATTTCTTTCCTATATCTACTAATTCAAATCAAATGTATTATTGGCTTAAGCATATAATATTAAGGAAAATAAAAACAAAATAGTATCACAAATTTCATATAAAGTTAATACAAAGATTCTTATATAAATATCATAAAGTCACATTTATATATAAATATCAGTAATAATATTATATGATTAGAAAATCAAAAGTCATTGGCCAATATATTTGAGTGAAGTACATCCCTTAAATTTCAATGCAATCTTTCTTAGTACATTTACAGGGTGCCAAATTGTTTAATAATATAAATTGTAGATCATTATTATTATTGTCATGTCTAAGAACATTTATTTTTTATTTTAATTACCTAAAGTGAACATTTATTTTTTATTTTAATTACCTAAATTATTGTAACTTAAATCATTGTTTTTCAGCATGAGCTACTCAAACATTCTAAGAATGGGTTATCTGCTTTTTTTTCTTTTCCTTTTTCCTTTTCTTTTTTCTTTTTACTATTCCCAATATACAATGTATCTTCAGGCTATCTTTGTCTGGTTTGAAGAGAAATCTTATTCCAGGCAATAAATAATATGCACAAAGAGAGAAATTCATTCTTCGATAACAAAAATAATTAAATAGAAACAGCAGGTTAAAGATCAGCATTCATTTTTCAAATTAAATTTAAAAGCCTGCTCTAGTTATCTCAAAGATTGGCAAGTTTTACAAATAACATCACTGAGCCTTTTGGAGAGAAACACGCTGCATTTGAATGAAGTCATTAGGCAATACATTTATTTTGAAGCCAATTAACCTTTTGTCAGAGGTGTCAGAGCCATAATGGTTTCAGCCATGGAGGTCAGCCTCTAACAGGGGCATGTATGACAGTGATTACGCTGTCTGACATATGCTGCAGCCTGGGAGTGAAGCCCTGGAATGAGAATCTGCCTTCATTAGTATTCTGCTCTGCATTTCAAAGGAGCAGGCAATCTTGACCTATCCATTTAGGTAATTAAAGCTTCCATTTGGAACTGTCCTGCAGGAAGGTGAAATTGTTGGGGTGGGGTGGGGGAGAGGAGAGAGATAAATGGCTGTTGCTGCTACTCACTGTATCGTCACTTCCATCACTTGATGGACTGCCTGGAATAGGCCGGGTTGCCAGGTCCTCATAAAAATAGAGATGAATTGAGCAAAAGACAGTTCTCTAAGGCAAAGCAATTCTGTCAACTTCCTTTTTGCAGCATATAATTTAATTGTTCGCCAAGGTAGATGGCTGACTCAGGAGGCCGGTCTCTGACTTGTTTCCCCCACCGTCTTCTATTTGCTAAGAAATTACTTCACTTTATTTACTTATAAGCCAACAGTTTGGGCAATGACATTTGTCACTTCAGTAAGTGCAGCTGCCTGTCACAGCTGTGCCCTGACCTACCTTCCAGGCTATTTTGTTTCCTCTTGTATCATGCTCAAGGGCAATTGGGAAGTCACCTCGTTCATAAAACTTGCGAAATGCTGTGGGCTTTGTTGGTCTTTCTTTAAATGCTCCTGCAGCTGGAGGTCCTTTCACCTAAAATGTTAAAGAAAAATCTTAATGCAAAAATTTGTGCATATCAGGAAATAAGTGTGTTCATATCAGTGATTTAATTGAGACTATGACATCAGAGTGCTTTATATTTCAGTTTAAAGCACTGTTATCGGTGTTTACCATGGGATATTTATCACATTTAATACCTGGTGGAAATTGTCATGGCCCATGTACACTAGCTAGGTAAGATGAAAGAAGCAAGAGATACACATATTTAAATATATGATTGGGATAAATCAAAATCTTAGGAATGATGATGCAATTTCCCAAATTTATTTATAATGCTGACTGCGGAATCCTGGGAGTTGAAATCCCTACATCTTAAAGTTGCCATGTTTGAAAATCACTCATTTATAGTGAGTTAATATAGCCCAAACTCTTCGAATGCTTTAAATTGCTTCTTCCTGGGTTTCTCTTCACTGAATTTAGTGACTATTTATAAGTTTTCAACTAACTTGCTGATTATGTCTATTCTCTTTTCCATACCTTCCTCAGCTTTTCCACAATCGCTCACAGAGACATTATGTTAAGGAAGTGATTTTAAATTTAGACAGCTTAAGATTTGTGGATATTTAAATGCTTTATAGCAAAATGGAGGCTTATTCTCACGATGGTTTTCTCCTGTTGTAAATGTAACTTACTTAAAATATGTATTATACAACAGAGAGAAGATCTTTTTATAAATGGCAGATATCACTATATTTAAGTTTGTTAAATATAGGATGAAAATTATTTGCTTTCAACTCAACCATATTTTGTCTCATTCTCTTAACTATATTGTCAAATTGAATTATGTGCAGCTCCCACAGTACAATGGAGGTGCTAGTAGAAATTTTCTGGTTTGAAGAATTCACACAAACAAGGAATGCTAAAGAATTTGTCCCTCAACCAAGAACCCACTGGTATCTAATCATAAGAAAATAAGTTCCACACAATTATAATAAAATCAATTTAAGACATTTGTTTAGTATTGTATACTATTAGTTTGCTTATAAAGGGGTGTTAATTTATAATAGCAAAAGACATAGCTGGAGAACAAGAACAAGATACTAAGGTATAGTTTACTTTTTGAATGACATAACTATGGCTTTAACATTAAGGAGAAACAAAAAAGAGAAGGTGTTAGGAAAATCTGGTTTCCAAGTTATTTTGCATCTAAAAGTTCTGTGGAATTATAGTGACTTAGGAACACAGTATGGATCAATTCATTTCGTGACGAGAATCAAAAACAAGGAATAAGACTGGACATTTTTCATGCTGTCACACAATTTCATGGGTTTTTCTGTAATTTATTGCTTGTTTATATGGAAGAGCAGTATAAGGTTACATATCAGGAGTACATCTATTGAAGAATTGCTTCAATATTTTGGGTTTGGTTTAGAATCCATTGGCAAAAACAATATTTGTGACTGATATGGTCTTCTTCAATTTAGTAGTCTCCAAATATAACCACATCCAACAGACACCAAACTGGGGAAGATGCGTTAATCTCTTGTCTTACTTGAATTAATTATTGCTGAACACAGTGAAGTTTGCTTGTATATGGACAATTGTATTATTGTATTATAATACTAAAACAAACTGCAATTATAGTTCAAAATTACATTGATAACGATACCAGAAAACAGCCAAAAACTACACAAATGCCAGAGTTTGAGTTTCCTTCCTTTAATGAAATAATTTCCTCTTTATTTCATTTAATCTACGTATTTAATACATGACAAAGTCTGGAGACAACGTAAATCTGTTTTTATCACAGTTATTGTTAATAAAGTTTGGTCATTCACCATAACCCACTTGAAAGTAATTATAGCTAAAACTACAAATTTCTGTGAATTCATTTCAGAGCAAGTCTCACTGAATATATCAATACTTACCATAAAATAAACATGCTTAGAAATGGAAAGCATATCCACAGAAATCAAGCCGGTCACAAGTACATTTCTTATGTTTCATTAGGTAGAAAGCCCAGGCCTACGCATGTTAATGCAGTAATAATCTCACCAACATATTCTTGCAAAAGGGTATAAGCATGTACACAATAATTAAGTTAACTGGACTTCAGACGAAAGCTGCAGAAATACATGATTAACTCAGTGTGCTGGGACTTGAGATTTTTAAATACTGGTCTCCCAAGCCACATGACAAATTGTATTTAAAATGCAAAAAGGCTTTTAGAATAAATTTGCAAGATAGTATAGCAGTTTGTGGTGCAAAGCAAAAATAGTATTTATGTGCGTCTACTCTTGGTGTCTGAAAAATTGTTTGGGATTATGGCTGACACTTCCAAGCATGTTGTGAAGCATAAGCAGAGCAGTTTATAGTTAAGCTGCTCACTTCGTAGAAAGTCACAGCTAAGAAAGAGGAGCGTGACTTGATTCTTTTGTGAATCATCACAATGGGAAAATATAAATTACAATACTATTCCATTTAATGCAAATTAGATCTATTGGAAATTAGGGTCTCTTCCAGAATCTCTGAAAATCTCACACAAATGACAGAAGTGAAATGAATGCAAAGAACAAGCAGAAACTCATTTAATTCTTATTTCTACTGTACAATTAAATCTAATGGGTTGATTTTCAAGTGTTACCTTAAATAAGCACATGAGCCACTTTGTATGGATGATTGAGCTAGCTTTAGAAACAGAAGAGAAGGGGAAGATACTGGTATGAGACATGGAAGACCTACGCAGGGTCAACAAAGAGTTTGGGATGAATGTTTTATGATGCAAGAGTTTCACCAAATTTGAAAGATTTGGACTTGAACTGTTCTTACATAGCTACCATAGACCTTCCTGCTTTTTCTGACCAATCCACGACTATTAAAATTTGCTTTAATATACTGATTGGTTAGTAGACCAAGTAAGTCTGCTATGTTTTCTTTTAGATACATATTTCTTACATAGCAAATTTCTTATCTAAAACTAACAGAACAGATACATGTCTGTGTAGGGATATCATCTACCCTTATAGATGATATCCCTACACGTAAGTTAACCAAAGAGAGTAATTCCTAATATTTTAAAAGCATTACAGCAAAACAGGGAGGTACTTTCATGAGTACTTCTGATGAAAAAAAATAGCAAACCCTGTCTGACGTTTTCAGAATAATGGGTGGCTAATATTGCTTAAAAAGTGGAAATAAAGCTAATATTGAAATAACAAAGGTAAAACACCTTTCTTGCTGCAGGGAGAGGGACCGGGCTGAACACTCTGACTTTCTCCAGCAGTTTCAGTGTATTTTCTTGTTGAGCGAGTGCTTGGGCTTTCCCTCCCTTCTCAGATTAAATCCACATTGACACAGTCTCCATTCCATCATCAGTGAAGCAATGGTATGCCTCCAATCCTGTTATAATATGAGAATATCAGCAGCAGATGGCTACTGCTAGCAAAATATTTTGTGTGCTCAACATTTTGATGAGAGCGCATGGATAATTATAGATTTCTTATCAAATGTTACTCTACCTAACATTTATTTTCAGTGTAACTTTATTTCTATCTTTTCCCCTTGAATATTTCAAATAGTTTATGTCACCAGGAAAATGCTTAGCAGAGTGTTTTCAATAAAGGGAGCAATCAATTTACGTTTCAAAACTTAATACTGCCTATTGTTTCATAGCATTCTTTAAGCTCTGAAAAGGCTGTTCAGTCTGATTGTCTGATGTGTAAGTACTGAGTTTCTATCAAAGAACCGCCTCAGGCCAAATTTAAAAAACCGTTCAGACTATTCATATTTGTAGAAGTTTCTATTCATGAATCAACATTTCATTTGCTTTTGCTGGCTTTACTATTGTAGTCAATTATTTTCTTTTTCTCCATTTGCAATCCTTTAATTGTGTAACAGTTAACTGTCTTTTCAAGATCAATCTCCTTTGATTAATTACAAACAGAATGGAACAGCATGAAAGATTAATGTGCAATTCATACAAAAATCAAACAAAAAGTGATGTATCTTTAGAAAGCATAATTTTATTAGTCATATTTTTTCAAAAAAAGTTATTATTTAGTAAAACTGCATTAAACCTAAACCATGAAATAATCATTATTCACAATTGATTTATCCTAAAACTAATTTGCACTGGAATGTAGGATTGTTATGATGCAAAGCATGCAAAACAAAACAAAAACAGGCAAAAACATTAATGTTATAAGAGGGGAAAAATAAGGGTTCATTCCCACTGACTTGATTAACACCAGATTTGTATCTGTCATCTCAAAATAAACCCAGTGAATATAAAATTTCATATATATGGTTTACCGGATTATAGCCTGAGATAGCCTGTTCTCTCTGATCCTATTACAGTGAAATACAGCTGGTCATGTGTAATTGTGGTAATCCCAGAAATGGATAAATACTTATAATTCTAAGTAATTAAACAGCACATAGGTCATTCTACACCAAAAAAGATACAGAAAATGAACTGTATGAAATTTTACTGGGTACTTTCCTTAATAATAATGGGACTACATTGATATATCTTACAAGTAATATTGTTGATACTGTTAATATTATGTGGTGCTGAATGAAAAATGATACCATTTAATGACTGCCAAAAGAAACAGTACTCTTCTTGCTCATGAAACAAAACCAAACATAGGTTTTAGCTGATTTAAGCTTGTAAAACATGCACTCACACAGGTCTATTGAACAGAACTAATCTTAGCCCAAGCAGCTCTTTGAAGAAGAAAGAATATAGCATTTGGGACAACCACAAAGACTCATCAGGAGTAGAGACTGATTCAAAGGCAACCACCGTTTTCTATATTTGAAAGAATATAATAGATGATGGCATAATATTTATATGCAGAATAAGGTAATACAATATACTTCAGGAGAGATGCTGTAAAACTCATAAGAACATGTATGAAGTACTCCTTTGAAACTCACTGATGCATGCACATATTTTCAAATATTGTGTGGCTACGGAAGGAAGACATATGCAGATTAAAGGAATGATAGAACCCCTTCATGTAAACATTACTGCTAAAATAGGCCATTTTCATTACCTGTTTTTCTTTTGGGATTAAGATTGAACGAAACCTATTTCTTCACCTTTTTCTCCCTGTTCTCTTTCTACTCTCTCTTCTTATACTTGTTCTCATTTCTAAATTTAATTCTTTTTCCTCCCTGCCGCAATGTAGGATTTATTAGGCTATCACAATGTCCATATTAGACCAGTAATGTCATTGTAGATTCTGAAGGGTACCACTCCATTGAGAATTGCAAATTAAATTGCAAAATTTCTAGGACAAATTATTTTACAGTCACAGAAATATTTTTACATTTCAAAGCAATGGAAACATTTACATGAAATGAAAACATTACTATGAATATAACTGGAGCGAAACCATTTTCAGTATGAACTTTCAATTTAAAAGTTATAGTATTTTTCAGATACTGAAGGGTGAGTGGAGAAAATATTTTATTCAGTTTATATAACATTTATAAAATCTCTGGTAAAAAAAGTTTAAAAATACTTTCTAGAGATACGTTTAAAGCAGTTTAAGGGAATCTAGGTAACCAAGACATTCTGTTGTTTAAGTGAAAGCAATTAATTCCCTTGCCATTCTTAGCAAAGATGCTGCTAGTGATTTAGGCTATTCAACAGAAAACTCTACCACTGGTTATACCCCTTCCCAGTCTAGCATTAAAAATATCTATTTATTTTTTAAAATATCTCTTTCATGATTTTTAAAATCACTTTCCTTGGCAGGCTGCTTCTTCTGCCTGCTTAAGATATGGTAGGATTAACTGTAATGGAATTGAAAATACAGTATCCAAGAACCCGTTTGCATATAAAAAGCTGGAACATCCAAAGAGTATTACCAATATTAGAAAAACCACTGGTCATTGGGGAAGGATTTTCCACATGATTTTCAGCACAGCAACTATTTCTCCACTGTGTACCCCAACCAGTTTCTAATCACCTTTTGCGTAAACAATTGGTTAGAAAATTATCCCCTCTCCCCCACATATCTTTTATTTCACAGTAAATTATTTCTTTGACCATTGGAATGCCAGCTGTTTAAAAAATCTGGATCTCCCCCACCCACCCAGGAGATAGGCCAGAAGATCCAGTCAGTATAAATTGTGATAGTTTGGCCAAGCATTTTGTGGATAGAATTGTTCACATCTTTTCCAGGTTAGAAGCCAGTTGGAAGAATGTATTGAGGTGACAGAAGTTATATCATATGGTGTTATTTGGAGGATTTTCAGTCACTGAATCCCAAGGAAGACAAACCTGTCTGCAATCTTAACTGTGCCAATTGTGAACTAGATTCCTGACTTGTTCCTGTTCCTAAACAGCCAAGGAGGAGACTGGTTCTACCTCACGGGCAATTCATCTTTGAGAAAAGGGGAACTACCAGAAGTCCTTAAAGAGACATTGGTTTGTCCATATCTCAAGAAGCCATATTTGGATCCAACAGTCTGGATAATTAGCTTCTCTTCTAAGATCATTTACTAGCTATTGATACTGTCAACCACAATAACTTTCTAGTTATTTTGTGGGTGTGGAGCTGGAGATATGATTCTGATCCTTATGTTGATTCTGGTCCTTATGTTGATATGTCTTTTGCTCTATTCCAGCCTAGCAGGGTTGGATCACAGATTATTTTAGATTCAGAAGCAATGATTACAAAGTACGAATATTTAAAGTTTTATTCCAACACAGTATGTGAACATAAAATGATAACATCTTAAGAAAGCAAAAGGGAGTCCCTGCAGATTTTACTCATCTCCATTTCGAGGCCAGTGCTGTCCAAAGACATTTCCATGATGATGTGGCCAACATGATGTCACAGAGCACTGTTTCCTTCCCACTGAAGTAGTAACCTATTTATCTATTTACATTTGCATGCTTTCAAACTGCTAGATGGGCAGGAGGCAGGTGAAGAGAGGTGCTCACCCCGCCATGCTCGGATCTCGAACCTGGGCTGTCAGCTTTCCAGCCAACAACCCAGTGTCTTAACTGCTGAGCCATCACACATATTTCAATGTCTGTCAGTCAGGGAGCCATAAAGAGTTCACATTGGGCAGAACTTCAAAGCCAGAAAATATGGAACCTTCTTGTGGTTAGGACTGCATCAAAATTCCAACCCATAGAGATTTTTGACCAGCCTATATAGGCTCTGAACTACCATTATTCATACCTGTTTCCAATGGCGTCATCTCATTAGAGTTTGGTTAAGACAAGTCTATCTTGTACTTGGAATGCTTTGTCTAATCCTGCAAAAAAATAAATCCAGAAAGGGGGTGGAATGTTTGCTTGCACCAGATGTTGATGAGACCATCTCAAAGTTAAGAAGTATCAGTTTTCTAATGTTTCTGATTGAAAATGAGAAATACCATCCTGATTTTCAGATGCCCCACCAAGCACAGGTAAAAAAAATTCAAATATAATAATTTAGTGATTAAATAAATGCAAATATTTATTTTAATTCTGTGTCATATACTTAACCATTACTTTAGAACTTTTAAGTACCATGCGCCACTATTCAATACCTCCTTATCAAAACTACAAGCACAACATTGGGCCAGAGAGTGGTTATGAGGTGAAGACTGTGAGAGGTTGGATTCTGGATAATTTGTTATGGAGAACTTCAGGGTACAGTTCTCTCCCCATCCTGTTAAATATCTACCTAAAGTCACCACTAACAGGTAATCCACTAATTTGATATCAAGTATTCACAAAATGCTAATGATACCAACTATATAGTGTATCTTCAACCTGGCCCAATGGGATATACAGTGATGTCCCATTTCTGGAGGCTATTAAGGTTGGATGGGGAAAAATGGGTGCAGACTCAACCCCAAAAGATGAACAGGCTATTAAAGCCAAATAATTTCAGTGCTGTAGCATATTTAGAATATTTAGTATGAATGAACTGGAAGGGATCTTGGAGGTCTTCTAGTCCAGCCCCCTGCCCAAGCAGAAGAACCGATACTATTTCAGTTAAGTGACTGTCTAGACTCTTCTTAAAAACATCCAGTGATGGAGCACCCACAATTTCTGGAAGCAAGCTGTTCCACTGGGTAATTGTCCTCATTGTTAGGAAGTTTCTCTTTAATTCCAGGCTGCTTCTCTCTTTGATTAGTTTCCAACCATTGTTTCTTGTTCTGCTCTCTGGTGCTTTGGAGAATAATTTGACCCCCTCTTCTTGTGGCAGCCTCTCAAGTACTGGAATACTGCTATCATGTCAATCCTAACTCTTCTTTTGTTTAGACTAGCCAAACCCAAATCCTGCAGCTGTTCTTCATATGTTTTAATCTCCAGGCCTTTGATCATCTTAGTTACTCTTCTCTGAACTTTTTCCAAAGTTTCAACATCTTTTTTGTAGTATGGTGACCAAAATTGGTTGCAGTATTCCAGGTGGGTATCTTTGTCCTTGATGAAGATATGCTCATCAGAAAGACTAGGCTCACAATCTGAGGTCCTCCTGGATTCATGGCTCCTGCTTGAAGACCAAGTATAGGTGCACAGCCAGAAGATTGGTAAACTTCTATGTGAGATGCTCACCCTCTTCTACAGAGTGCACAGCTCTGAGAAAGACACACATGGAGTGATGAGGGAGGAAGGGACACTCATTTAGCTAGCCAGATCAGGCAAATCAGCTCTGGTGATCAGTGGGTTGACATATGTCTCAGTCAAGCTAATGCTCTGTCAAATCTAGCAATTAAGGCCAGAAACATTTGAGTTTGCTGCACATAAAAAGTTAGAAAGGGAGTTAGGAGATTCTTAACATGTGTTAATTTCCTCTATAAACTTCAACTACATAAAAGAGAAAGTGTTTGTTTCTAGACTCCAGAGTGAAACAGCTTCTATTGTCAAACAAAGCCTTGAGATTTTATCCCTGTCAGATGATTGCAGTTCACATCTTTCACTCAATGAACATTTAATGTGAGCACCTAATATTCTTTTTAACTGCTCAATCTTAAAAATATGACATTGACACATCATAAAATTCTTCACAGAATTCAAGCTTCAACACAATGAAGGATTTTTTCTTAGAAATACAGTCATATATCTTTTCATTCACTTTTCTACTACCTGTGAAGTGTAAGCTTTATAAGAGCTATGCAACCTTCAAAAATGATTGGGATGAAACACTTTGGATCTCATGCAAATGAAGCTCCTTTTTGCTGTCAATTAAAAGAAGCCCACTTGTTTCAAGCCTTCATCTGCTGCCTTAAAAACATCTACTCATTAAAGTTAGTGCAACTTTTGAAGTGTTACAGCAGATGGATAACTTCAAAAAATTAATAGGCAAATCTATGTTGATATGAGAAAATTATCTTATGAAACTACAACATGAACAAAGTAATGATCAAGACCAAAGCATTTCATGTGTCTTTCTGTAATTTTTTTAAAAAATGGATTGCTATGTTTGTCAATATAGTACTACACAAATGATAACTGAATAGTAAATAAATTAGATACAAAAAAATTCTGCACAGGGATATCTGCAGGATGTTAGGGAAAATGATATACTTGTCAGTCCTTGTGATTTAGAGTCCTAGCCCAGGCTGAAGAAGGAGTAGAGGTATAAATCATGCTTGAGGATGTTTCAGAATTGGTTTCCTTGTACTGATATATTTATTGCTGGGATTCTAAGGTTTTCTGAAGCTACCAGAAAACCAGTGTTAGAATCAAATAAGTTGTTGACATCTGGAAATAATATGACTCAAACAGGCCTTCAACTTTTACATAAAACACCATTTTGTGACTTGTAGGCCTCTCACTGAGTGACTTAGCCACAAAGTCCTTCTCCTGTTCTCTTTTAATCTACATCTCTCCCTTTTACACAACATTTTGACTAGTCAGCTCTTGAGCCCCATAAGTGCATATTTAAATATTACATATTCAGTCCCCAAGGGGGGTAAATCTATTTTACTGACTTCTTTATCCTAATAATAAAATAATTAATTGTGAGGGTTATTTCATGCATAGAAAGAGAACAATTGGATATTGCCCAAACAAAAGACAGATTAAAAACCAGGCCTCCTCCCTGAAAGAGAGCTTCCAGCTCATTGCATACAGTAGTGTGGCTAGGGGAAAAGATGCACAAAAATCAATTGAACATTGATTTCACTATATAAAGAACTTGCTTTTGATACACAGCATTCCTTGAATTCTCTCATCATGCCTTCTTTGCTTTCCTGTAATAAAACTCCTTATCAGAAATTCCTGGATTGCGGTATGCCTGTTTAATTAATTCCAGTTTAGCCTGCTGAGCAGACATCCAATAAGCTCATTAAATAGTTCTTCTTTCTCATCCTTAGGCTACTTGGGTATAATTTGTGCCTCTTTTTTGACATGAGCATGTAACCCAAACTGGGAGTCTCTCCTATTTATATACAGAAATGCATTTCTTCCAGATCTTGCAAATGGAAGTTATCCTGTGGGATGAGCATCCAGTATCAAAGGTTCTGCCCTGTATTTCTTGATCAAACAACATTCTAGGATCCTTGAAAAGGTTGATCCATGATGATAATTATAATTCCTTCTTTTTTGGCCTCTTACTTTTATAAAATCGCATGGAAGGCCTTAACCATGAACCATGGGCAAAGTTTTCTGAAGACAACTCACTATGGGTTATTCAACTGAGTTAATACTGAATAGAGGGGGGGAAAGAAACTCCATACTCCATTAGAGCTTTATGAGGAACTGAATTTTCCTTCACTTGCATTTTGAGCATTTTTACAGTACTCCAACAAATCCATTACTTTGGAAGAACTTGGGAACATATCATTTGAGGGTCAAACCAATAGCTGCTTCATAAAAGGCGGATAATTTTTGTCATGTTATATTAACAGAGCTCAGGGGCATGATTTGATTAGAACATCAGCTGCTGGCCTCAGTTAAAGTGTACAGGATGCCAGAGAATGTGATTTGTGCCACCTGTATTGTTAACAAATATTACAGTGATTTTCCCCATTGCTAAGACAACAAAATACATGAGTGTTAATTAATTTTTGTTGCTGTTGATTTGCAGAATCATCTTCTGCTAGATTTATTCCTTGTCTCTCTTCCCCTTGTACTACTTTCATTGAGTTTGATGGCTTTTGGAATGCTCGTCTAGATACTTTCCTCTGCTTGAAACTTTTACTTCTGGGTCTAAATACTAATGACTGGAGAGATGAGACTGTTATTATGAGTAAGCGTTGGCTCTTACATTCTAATTTCCCCAGGACTTTTCCCCCCTCAGTAGAAGGCTTTCATCTAATGAAGACTTTCCAACAGTTTGAGGTCTGGAACCCATGTGTTTCTCTGGTGATAAATAGTCTCTGATCTATTTATCACCTATAGCATCATGTTTATAATTTTTGCTAGAGTATATTCTGAAGCAATGAAATGAATAAAAGCATGCACGGCTTCATTCGCTTTTCATACTTCAAGTGAAATTACATCATCTCATAAACTACATTTTCTTTATAATAAATTGTAATTCAAATCTTTCCAGAAGATCATATTCTTAAAAATCTTCCTAACTCAACCTGAATGAAAAGTCCTAATGCAATTGAAAATAATATTCCTTAAGGTTAAATCATATCGTTCTTAGCACTATTAATTCATGATTTTGTAATAGCAAATAGTAGAAAACAAAAGCTTCAAAGTAAGTTGATCTGTTAAAATAATGTTTGCGATTTTGAGGCCATAATGACTCATTAAAATAAAGATAGCACCATAAGATCAAAGCTTTATTAGGACTCACCAGAAAAATGGTTCTTTTTCAGGTAAGAAACAAAACTGGGATGGATTGCGTTGCAGGAAGAGAACTTAGTGATGTAGTAGAAAAGACCCTATCTGAATCAGGATGCAATTTCAGAAAGGTAAAAAGTTTCCTAATCACTGATAAAATCACTGCACGGCTTATGTAAAATAAACTGTTTTTTATAAACCTGTCCTGAACCAACTTGAAACCAACCAACCTGTCATATACCAACATGAACAGGTTGCCACAAAATTCATAGACTAAAGTAAGAAATTAATAATTTGGGCAAACAAGTTACAGAAGACTAATCTTGCTAAGCACTCAAGGGGAGATTAATAAATATTTATGGAAATGTTGAATTGTTTTACTTTTTTGCAACCCTATACATAAATGAAGGCACTGTGACCAGTTGTGACCATTGAAGCTATTTTTAATGTAAAGATCATAGAAAGGATATTGCCGTAACAACAGTAAAAATTCCAATTAAATGATATGTCACAATTACTTTGTGTTCATTTTGTTCTATATTATTTATGTTGTTAATTTGCTTTTGGGTTCTTCCGGTGTTTGATAGTACTTAAGATTCTGAGAAAGCAATACATTATGGGTCTCTAAGCAGAGCTGTGTAACAGTCAAGTATGCCATCACAAAAAAAGAACGCTCCTTTCATTTTTATTTAATCGTTTTTGAGTAATTAAATAGCAACTTATTATATGATTAAGTAATCATATAATCTTATATAAGATTTGATCAACATAAACAGTTCTGTTTAATAGGATGTACAGTTTCAGGCAGTACTATCTTTTAAGAGTGCTTTGTTCCAAGGCATTTTAATACTTTGTTCCAAGTATTTCAACAGAAGAAAGCAGGCCCCCTGACTCCAAATAATGGAGTAATATGACCACATTGTTCTGCTCTAACTGATAAATGAGCCTTCTATGTATGTCAAAAACCTCATTCATCCATATGAGGTGATCAATCAAGGGACATTAGTCTCACTTTGATATGATGAATCAAACCACCTCTACAAAGCAGAGATGTGATGCTGTTATATTTTAGCTTGTTTAATATTGCTGATTTTATAATTACGATGGTCATATTGGACTTTTTTTCTGCCTTACTGACAATACTCCATCTTGAGATCTACCTCAAAAGATATATAAAAAAATAAAGTCTCACCAAGTGGAGCCCAACTCCTGTCTCATCTTTTAGGTTTCTTTGTCATAAATACAGAAGCTGCCTTATAAAAAGTTTTATGATTTTCAAATCTAGCTTACAGCCCTGGGATTTTCTCATTCAAGTGCTTACTAGGTCTGACCCTGCTTAGCTATTTTTACGATGAATAATATTCGGTACGTGCTGCCTGTAACACCAACTCTAAAAGGTATATGCACATTCAAGAAAATGCATAAATACCAGATTCCTATTAATAACAGGATAGATATCAAACTACTCAGAGGCTTTAAATAGAAAAGATATTGCATCCAGTAATTTATAGCAGCACGGAATGAAATCATGATTCAAGAAAAAAAATAGGTTTATATGGCTTTTACACATTGTAATATAATCACCACCAGAAATTAATACCTCAGAATCTTATAAAATGCATCATATGCTTTGATCACTCAAACAAAGGAGATCACTGAAGAAATCTGCTGACAGAAGGAAACATTGTCCAGTATTTTGTAGCTTTTGGAACAGGTAATAAAATAGAAATATAAAGTACTTCACTGGGGCTAATAAAATTTCTTGGGTTGTTTTTTTTTACATATGTCAGTATCAGAAGAAAAATACAGATGAAGGACCAGTAAAAGATTAACCAAATATCAATCTTTTCTTATTCTTATCCTACTTATAAAAAGGAGGGGGGAGGATCACATACATTTCCTTCATAAGATCCTTTCCATACCACTATACTTTGCTATCTGTATTAAATTGCAATCTACAGAAGAATAGTCTTCAATAATATAAAACACAAAAGAAACAATAAATAAAATTGAAGTGAGATGAAATGAAATGAAATACAGGTAGTCCTTGCTTAATTACCACAATGGGGACCAGCAACTCTGTGGCTAAGTGACAGAGTCGTTAAGTGCGACATCAGGTGTCTCACTTCTGCCACAGCAAATTATCTGTGTTCATTAAATAAGACATCATGAGACCAGAACAGACTTACAGTCACATATCTGCCATGGTTGTTAAGCGAATCACCCATGGTTGTTATATGAGATATTATATGAGTGCAACTTGTTATTTTATTGCCAGTTTCTCCGTTGTCTCTGTTTATTGGAAGCTGGCTATAAAGCACCAGAACCTCAATCTTGTGATTTCAGGATGCTGCAGTGTTTGTAAGTACGAGGACACAGATATTTTTTCAGCACTGTTGTGTACTTTGCATGGTCACTAAACAGGGAGTTGTTAAGCGATATTATAGGTGCCAACTACTGTATAAGCCTACGGTATGCTTGCATGGCAATCAATTTTATTTAATTTAACCAGATTTATTTCCAAATACACTTTAGGACTAACGTAGGATTAATTTCTATCTCAGGGGTCACCTAATGTTGCATAAAACATTCTGCTAAAGGAGATGCTGTCTTTTCCTGTGCTATGTACTATGGCACTTGTGGGCTGATATGAAGAAGCCAAGCTGATTTCCTTTTCAAGAATAATCTGTATTAAGGTCTAACAGCATTAACTTTCACTCAGCCTTTTAAAAAGAGAAGTGATGTAGCCAATTCTATTTCTGTTTTCCTCACTAATGCCTATTTCATTATCTAAGAGACATTATCTAGCAAGTCCCAGCATTTTCTCGCCTCCCGCTGTATCTCAACCTGGACATCTGTCACCTCAAAATACCAAGTTCCGACCACTTTTCTCCAAGAGATAAATATTTTCCATTGCATTCAGCTTCTGGGCATCCTCTATTAGCATCACCTTTGCTGTTCTGGTCATGAGTTTAGCTATACCTTCTGAACCACTCCTGTTTTTCATGAGATATTACAAAAATTTTATTTTTCATAGTGACATTACAGATTTTCTCTTTCTGTCATCACTTTCTCCTTTTGCTTACCCTTAAATTGCTTATTCTCCCAAAATATAAATGCACAAACTCTATCTATCAAACAGGCAGAGGTTTCTTCAAACATAAATGTATGTTCTTGGCGAAAGAGGGATGCAAAGAAAAGAAGACTGGGCAGGGAAGAAATATTTGAGTTTGCTGAAGTGGTTAACTTATCTAAAATTCACCAAAATTTGGTGATACCTTCACCTTAATAAACAGGGGCCTGATAAATATCTGAGAAAGTCTTTGTAACATTCACAGTGGATATTTAGAAAGTCTTGTGAGTTATTTATTTGGGGATAGAATAGTTTTTAATTATAGTAATCCAAATATTCAATGGAACGTTCACATGATTTGCCCACTAGAGAAACATACAGTGAGGAGTTGCACAATTGTAATCAAGGTATGTGCTGAATCCAGAGGAGCTTAGATTATAGCATACAAAGTCAAACAGAAAAAAACAAAATGGCAAGAAGGAGTCTGTGGTTCAATAGTAATACAAGCCCCTCATTTTGTGCCCATAAAGTTAGCAATCTATATACCATGTTTCCTTGCATATACGTCCATTCAAGGAAAAGTCCCTTGAATCGTTTGTAGATTTTAATTTTCACAATTTGCTGATCTGTGGGTTTCCATGGTACTGCAGCTGCCAAACAAGTGAATGTGGTTCTAGGGTGCATCAACAGAGGGATAAGCATCAAATTTACAAGAAGTGATAATATTGGTCTATATCACACTGCTAAGGCCACATTTGGAAAACTGCATCCAGTTCTGGTCACCATGATATAAACAAGATGCTAAGGCTCCAGAAAGAGTGCAGAGAAGAGCAACAAAGATGATAAGAGGCTATATTGTATGATGAGCAACAAAGATGATAAGAGGCTAAATTGTATGATGAACAGCTAAGGGAACTAGGTATGTTTAGTCTAACAAAGAATGTCAGGGTTCCAAGTAATACACCCATAGGAAACAGTACTCCGAGGCAGGATGGTTCCTCAAGGAACAGTTTTATTGGATATATCATATTGGCACAGGCTGGTGAAAACCAACTCTGAATATTCCCTCAGTTTTCACCTAATTAAAAGTAGAATTTTTTTCCCTTCCCAAACAATCATGATCCAATCAAGGTACTGTCCGGTTACCTGGTAACTTCACTCCTCCTCTCTCCAACCATCTGTGGGAATGTCCTTGGTTCCCAGGAGAAAGTACTTTGTTTTGGTTACAAAATACCAGCTATCTCTACTCCCCCCTCCCTATCTTTCAGCTCCAGTGTGGCAACGCTGAAGCCTCAAAATGGCCTTGGTCAGGTCAGCTTCAGAGTTGACAAGAGAAGGCTTAAGAATGACATGACAGCTGTCTTCCAATACTTGAAGGGCTATCACAGGGAAGAGGGGGGCAATTTATTCTCCATAGTACCTGAGGTACATAGTACCTTCTCCATAGACAAGAAGCAATGGGTGGAAGCTCATCAGAGGGTGATCCAACCTGACACAAAATTTCCTGACAGTGAGAACAATTAATCAATGGAATAGTTTGCCTCTCAGAGTTGTGGATGCTCCATTGGTGGAGGTTTTCAAGAAAAGATTATCTAGAATGCAATAAGGACTTCTGCTTTGGACATGAGGCTTTGCAGTTATATTAGTATATAGAGAATTTTAAAAGACACTATAATTCGAATCTATTCAATCACTAAAACTGCCTGCTAGAACAGTGGCAGTACTGGATTAGTCTAATATAAGATGTACCACACTCACTTAAAATTTAGCCCAGATATCAGCTGGCCATAAATACCACTGTGGAGGGAGACAATATGGATGATTGAGTAGTCATACCAATTTCAGGGGGAAAAAAATCACTAAAGCTAGGAGTCACATGGGATAACATCAGTGCTTAAAGCTTCAAGTTTACTTGAAGCAATGATAGTAACTTTGCTATAGTTGTCACAAACTGTATGTTGCTTTAAGAAAACAGTGCTTATCTAATCAGCTCATGATTTTCCCCGTCTCCCAAGAGCATTCCCACATACCATTGCATTATTTGAGTTTATTCAATGTATGTAGAATTTCAACCTGGTGCTTTGAAATAAGCTAAGTCAGCTTCTAAGGAGTTGTTCTGCACATTTTGAATATTCTGAGGAACTGGTAAAGAAGTAGTCTTCTAGAAACTGTTCGCTATATTTACTGTGAAAGTCACCAGCCCTGTGCTCCATTCTGAGGCGAGGGGCCTTTATTCTTAGCTACATTGGTGAAATGGTATATGGGAATGACCTTGGCGATGTGGGGGAAGAGATGCTGCCTAAGGAACAATCAAATAAAAGAGAGCATACCCTGGAGAGAAACTCGGAAAGAACAGAACTCCGGGAAACATGATAAGATGAAATAATTCCACTTTACTGTAAGGCTACATTAACTGACTCTCACAAGCCTGATGATACGAATCTCCCACTGTCTCTTTTGCAGGCTGAGGCGTTAAAGAGGCTCCTTTCTGAATTTCTTTCTTTGCCAGTTATGCAGCTGATGGGCTATACCCTCTCTCATCCAATCATTTCCTAGGCAGCATGTCTTCTCCCCATCTCCCAAGATCATTCTGATATATGATTACAATTGGCCTCTATCAAGTTGTTTGACTCTAGTAGCAGTTCAATATTTTTTATCATAGAACACTTGTTCTGAGAATATGTGAAGAACTTCAAGGATCATTCTTACATTAAAGCATTAGAAGAATTGTTGCCTATTCAAACGTTAAAAGGTTCTCTTGTGGGGATCTGGGCTTAGAAGCCATACCACTTTTTCCAAGTCAGCACATTCAATCTGATAGGCCAAACACTGACTTAATAAAATTGCTTTCTGAGAAATCCATTCCGTGTTATTTATTCTATTTAACAGACAGCTTTATTTGTGTAGGTTGAACTCCATAAATACAGGCTATGATCATTGCAATTTATAGACAGACCATTCTTTACTTAATCCCTAGCCTGGGAGCTCTTAGCCAATGCAGGATAGTTCTTAATTTACTGTCATGGATACTATTTTCCATTAGATAGGTGATAACTCTTAGCTGATTCACAACATATAACCAAGAAATCCAATAGCTGTGAACTAACCTGGGAAGTTTTAAAGAATTGATAGAGGTTCCAAGAATTTTGAAGAAAATTCAGATTTAGTTTGTTCAAAAATAGAAATACCCAAACTATATCTGCAGTTAACCCATATTGCATTACAGCTTCATGCTGTATCTGCTGTATCTTTGGGTGAAAGCCAATCATTAATTTTAAATCTGAATGTCTATATAGCACAAGTATTACTCTTCCAAAAATTCTTACACTGAAGTTTAAAAAAAACTTTTTATTCTGACCTAGGCTTCACAAAATCATGAAACAGACTCCTTGTCCCGACAAAACCCCTTTTATTTGGCTAATGTGAATTCCTATCATTCACATCCAGCAAAGTCCCGGCAAACAGTCTTTCAAGGGTGAATTGCAACCAGACCTTATCCATCTTGGAGAGTTGCCAGGCCGATAGCTTCCAAGCGCAACTGCTGTAAAAGAAATACTTGGCAAGGAGTCTCTGTGAGTCACGAACTCAGATAAGCAAATCTTCACACTAATTAAATGAACTACCATATTTTTCGGAGTATAAGACACATATTTTCCAAAAGTGGGTGGAAATGTCTGTGCGTCTTATACAGCGAATATTGCCGAAGTCCCCCGCACCCGCTGGCCCTCACCCTTTGGCCTCTACCTCCCAGCAATTTGCCTCCTTGCAGCAAACAGCAAAAACCCTGTTTCAGCTTCAGCACAGCCTGATTAGCCCAAGCAGCCTCCCGGCGATCAGCTGTTTCAGGCTGTACGGATTGCCATTGCCTATTGCTGCCTCAGCACGCCCCATTTTCGACTTCCGCATCCCATTTTTGGCTTCCACGCGCCCCATTTTCGGCCTCCAGGCACCTCATTTTCCACCCGTTCTGATCCCCAAAAGCTAGGTGCGTCTTATACTTCGGAGAGTCTTATACTCTGAAAAATACAGTAATTGTCTCCTGCAAACACCACTGCCCTTTCGCTCCTATTTATTCCCTATGGGAGGGGCCATTCAGCATCTACTTATGCCTTTACTTCTGAGTCGACCCCTGTTCCTTAATTGTTCCCTTCTCTGGCAGAGCTTCACACATTGGGAACAGTTTCCAGCTGTTCTTCTGCCCCACTCATCTCCGACTCCAAAAGTAGCTGATAACTATAGGACGGCCCTGGCCCCATCTCTGCGTCTGACACAGAGGACTCATCAGAACTTTCCCCAGACTATAGGACTGGCCCATGTTCCTCCCCAACCTCCTCACTGTCCGAGTCTGCTGCCAGCTCCACTGGCCGCTGGCGGGCCACAACACTTTTATATCAAAACAGTCTTCTCATTTTCATCCTTTCTCCCTTGTCAAAGATACTGGCTACAATTCTGTACATGTTATTTTGGTGGTAAAGCTGGGTTTTTAGAAATAAGACTTAGAAAATAAAAGATGGAAAAGAGAAAAAAATGCTTTTTGAGATGCCATAAATGATTCTTTTATTGCCAATTCTTTTGCACGTGAGCTATTATGCTTTGAAAACTTTCTAACATTTGTTAAGAATTACACAAGTACATTACAAACTGTTGCTTCTGGAGACATACAGCTCTGATTTTATATCTAGCATCACTGTATCAAATTGATGATCAGAGATTCTTTATCCTGGAATAATTCTATCAATTTTGGTAGAATCATGTCAGTATAATGATCAGTGTGGAATTTTTTGTGACTTCTAGATTTGTATGTAATTATACTTCCTGAATATTTATTTGGGATTATATTTTGAACACGTCCATGTAGTCATATACTAGAACTGCTGTTCTTTTTATACTAGTCAAAAATGTTGCTTTAATGGAGTTTAGTTGTTTGAATTGCCATTTGATGCCATGTATGCAGTATCGATAGGTTCATTTGAAGGTGAAGAAAATACAACATAACATCATCAGCAAGGAGATAATTTGGTTTGGTTGTTCGAGTCTGTTTGCCTCTTTTTAAACTTATAAATTGGCTTTCTTTTACAATAATATAATATTGACATTCTTGACTTCTTTATTATGCAGCATTTGGATATTATATTGCTGCTATTCTGAAGTTTTCCTCTCTTGGCAAACTTTATGAAATCTGGAGATTCCCCAAAACTAAGAACTTTTGGAGTTGCTAAAAATATTTTCAGTGACTCTTTTCTAGTTTTTAATCACATTCACTCAAGTTAAATCCTTAAGTGCCAATCCTACAAATCTTAGTTACCTACACTTAAATAACACATATCAAACTGATAGCAATGTTTCTAGTACTGAAGCATTTTGGAACATTAGCCTTTTTTTAGCCCATTAACTAAGTATATATGGAAGGAACGTTAACAGAGATCAAACAATACATTTAGCTTACTTAAAAAGGAAGAAAAGAGAACACAGAGAAGGAGCATTATAAGTAAGCATAATATTAATCAGTAAAGTGCAAGAAAAAAAAGATTGTGACTTTTGGATATGCACCTCCTTGACTTTCATAATTTTGAAATACTTTCTTTTAGTCATTTTGCTGATGTGTGCTCTATTTTAAAATCAGAAGGATAATAGATGTGCTTCTTCAACAGTTAATTGGGTTTTATATCAGAGATGTATCAGCTCAACGACAGGTTGACCGGGTGGTAGAGTTTCAGCTCTCTCTTTCATGTCTACTGTTCAAGGTGAGAAGGTCAATCTTAAGCAAAGTGCAGAAGAATGCTTGATCCCCCAGGAAACATCCTGAAGTCATAAAAACATTTGTTGCAAGCTATAATCATTTTATCTTCTTTTCCAGTTTAAGCTGCTGTCACATGGATTTTCATTAATCAAGACCATTTAAAATGTGAAAGAATACCATAAATTAATATGTGGTGCTTCTTTCTAAAAGATGTTTAGCCTGTGTCGACTTCCAATGGCAAATGTGTATCTGATGATGTCAGTATCAATGCCTTATGTTAATAAATTATTTCATTCACAAAAAGGAAACTGTTTCTTTTTTTAGTTTAGTTAATTTTAATGCAGAGTAGCAACTACAGCTAGTCCTTGCTTAACAATCAGTTTACTTAGGGACTGTTAGGACAGACCTTCTTCCTCCCCCCAAAAGCTATGCATGATCCAATTCCAAAATTCCAATGATTTCACCTGCAGTCCTGCATTCACATGATCACATTTTGGGCATTTGGAAACAGGTTCAGTTTACAGTCAATTGCAATGTTCCTTTGTAATGTGACTGCAATTTATGACAGGTTTTGCCAGTTTCCTGCCTTTTCCTAGCAAAGGAATACATTAATTCACTTAACAACTGCCACATTCAATTAATTACTGTGGTTAATAACAACTGTAAAAAAGAAAGTCATAAAGTCATAAAATCACGCCCAATGACAAGGATGCCACAATTTAAATTCTGGGCTTCATTATACTTGTAAATCAAGGGCTACCTGTAGATCATATAGATTTCCCTTTTGGTCTATAGAAGCATTGTTGTACATGTGGATAAAATAATTTATGAGAAGTCCTTGATGCTCTCTGAGCTTTCAGACATTTCATTATCCAAACTAGGTAACATCATTAGTGCTAGCAGATACCTAGTTTGGGTAATGAAACGTCTGCAAGCCTTAAGCAATAGACTGAAATAAATAGGATGCAATATAACAGGTAGAAATGTAAAGTTCTTCATACAGGGAGAAAAAATCCAAGACAGAAGTATGGGGTTGGGGTGGGGGATGGAATGTGGATTGGTAGTAATTAATAGGAAACAGAGTTACATATTCTTGTGACCGTGGGTGACTGAGAGCCAGCTATGTGATATAATTGGTAAAAAGGCAAATGCTGTCTTAGAGTACGTTAACAATATGGAGTTCATATAGTAATTCTTCTTTGCGGTCAGACCCATTTCTTGAAGGACCAAACAATGGAAAAATCATACTGGAGAAAGTTAAGTTATTTGATCGCTAAGAGTTGGCAATGACTCGATGGCACATGAACAATCAAATCTTTTTACAATTATCAAAACTTAAGGTGATGTTGCTACTATAAAAACAAAAATTGTGCTTTTTTCATACACATCTTTTTCATATGTGTGCCAAACTGGCCTTATAATAATTCTTTAAGAATATGCTATCTTTAGAACAACAAAACAGGATAAATAATCAATATGCAATGTAAATTATTTGTTTTACCCAACTGTAAGAAAACATTTATGCAAATTATAACCTAATATTATTCTCCAATTGTATGTTTTCTGTCAAAAGGTTTATTTTTGTACCTGTCCAACAACAGAGAGAGTAAAGCATGAGGTGATATGACATCTTTCCAATAATATTTCATTGTAAAGAAGATGCTGATCGCTCTGTTCTTCTTTAAAACACAAGTCCACACTGAAAAAATTCAAAGCGACACTAAAGGGCACTGCACACCAGAACAACTAGACACAAGGACAGTTTTTCCCCTGAATGCCAACTAATTCCCAGAACACTATCAAACTATTTACTAAGACTGTACTACTATTATTCTTTTCATCCTTCCTATTAGCTAACTCCTCCCACATGACTATATCCTTGTTGCTTATATCTCTACAATTTATATTCTTTTATTTGTTTCCTAGTATGATTTGACTGCTTATTTAGTAACCCATGACTATCACTAAGTGTTATGATTTTTGATGAATGTATTTTTTTACACTGAGAGCATATGCACCAAAGACAAATTCCTTGTGTGTCCAATCACACTTGGCCAATAAAGAATTCTATTCTGTTCTGTTCTGTTCTGTTCTAAAATAAGTCAATATTGAAATCCACAGAAATGGTAAATAAAAATAGAGACTACTGAAACATATTCTAGGACAAAGGTCTTTTGAATTAATTATCCTTATAAGTGATACTGTAAGGACAATATATTATCTTTAGAAGTGGTTTTAGGGAAGCACAGATTTGTTTCTAATTTTTGGTCAGAGATACTTTCTCTTGGGAAAAATGGTTGGGAGCTGTATTATACTCAAAGATATTAAATATGGACAGGCTATCCTTTTGCCATACATGTCTTCCTTGTTCCCTTCTGCCTACCGCAGAGGTTGTCAAAAGAGCAGCAGACCACTGATCAATGACCCCAAGTTTCCCTGGCCTCACTGAGATATCTAGAATATTAGGCAGAAATCACTGACAATACCTTTCTGAAATCTGGAATACCTTTCTGGAATCAACACACGTTGAACTGACTTGGGGGGAGGGGAAGAGCCCTTGTGCGAGAGAGACTGAAAATATAGCATTTTGAAGGAAGTGTGAAAAATCATCATAAGGGAAAATAAAAACCCTACATAGTATAAATTTTCCCAGCTCCAAAGTAGGAACCTGTTTCTCTGTACAAGAATTTAATACCAGAAAGATAGCCTAAGGACAACATTTATTGTGAGGTAATAGCTGAGAAAATTGGAAGCGCTTGACTTCTGCCATGAGGCTCCAGGGACATTTTGATTAATACATAATCGCTATAGCTGTTGTTATATTATAGTTTAATTTGTTATTAAGGTTTTATTATTACTTATGAAAAAAGCAAAAAAGTGTTATAAACTTTAAGACAGAGGAACTCTCTCATTAGTTTTTGTAATTTAAGGTGCCAGTTTATGAACTATTGTAATACTCCATAAAATTTCAATGCCTTGAACGAACATAAAAGAATATGTTGGGTTGCTTTTCCTGTGAGGATATAAATAAATAATGTATTTGTGAAACTCTTATAAAATCCCATACAGCATGAAAATCATACCTATTTAACATCAACTGGAAAGCCAGAATATAAACTGAATAAATAAATAAATAAATTTGCTATTATTTTTGAAGGATGTTTGCTGTTTAGAATATATCACCTAACATATGACTTTGGGCAAGTTCTACCCAACCTTTTGATAACAAATTCTAATCCTGTAAAATTATTTACTGTACTCTTGGTTACTGTCTAAACATGGAATGCCAAGGTACTATAAAATAAAAATGGCAAGTCAAACCTTCATACAGAATCTAAAAAAAGATCTTCAGTATTTCTCCTGGTACAAAAGTCAAGAGTCAGAATAAGATCTTTGCTTAGTTAAGTTTCATAACTTAGCTAGATCCTGTAACTGGATCTTAGTACATCCAGTAACTTCCATACTTTTCTTTAAAACTTAAATCTATTTTTGTGAATCCTAAAATTTCAATACAAAGCTTACCTGAATTTTATCTGCTTGTATGAAAAAGAATGTAATAAGGATCACTTGCTAATAGCATTACTGTAATCAGTGATTCCTTGTATTAGTTAAAAACATCTTACTATAAAAAAACATACGATTTTGAGCTTACTCTCCTTTATCATCTAACATCTAATAATTTCAATTTTGTAAACTCACCAGAAAAGCAAAAATACCAATTTCAGCACTATATTACTTCACTGCCAATTTTCAAAATTATTTATAGTTGTACAACTGAAACGACGTTTATTCTCACTGGAGCAGGTACTGAGAAGAAAGTGCTGCTTTGCTAGATGAATACTACAATATAATACCAAACATTATAATGCTTGCTAACTGAAATTCTTTCAGCATCTGGCTAAAAGTCAAACAACCACATTTACCGCATATAGGCTATTCTAAGAATAGCAGATATGTTAAGAATATACAGGTTCACTTCAAAGAATAACGGAGTTGGATGGGAAGGGAGGTCTTACAAACCAAGCCCATGCTCCAAGCAGGAAACCCTATACCATTTCAGACAAATATTTGTCCAATCTCTTCTGAAAAACCTTCAGTGTTGGAGCACCCATAACTTCTGGAGACAAGTAGTTCTAATTGTTAGGAAATTTCTCCTTAGGTCTAGATTGGTTCTTTCCTTGATTAGTTTTCATCCATTGCTTCTTTTCCTGCCTTCAGGTGCTTTGGAGAATAAGTTGACCCTTTCTTCTTTGTGATAGTCCTTTTCACAAGTTTACCATCAAAGCCATCAATACCTGGGCAATACCTATGACACACTGCTGGAATTATTACCTGGTCACAAACTGAACTGAACAGTTTTGACCAAAAAAGAAGAAAACAGATGACTATTCCCCAGGCATTTCATCCCTGTAGTAATATTCATTTATTATACCTGCCCCATAGAAATGGAGGCATAGGTTTACTTCAGTTCAGACAAACTGTCGAAGAAGAAAAGCATGCATTGGCTGATTATATAAAAGACAGGTAAGGACAAGTGTTGATGCAAGTTAAAAAGTGGAACTGACTTAAATCTACTAGAAACAAAAAATAAATATCGAAATAATGTAATAAAAACACAAACAGTATGCTGGCAAGAATGGATAAAGATAAAGATAACATTTGGTAAAGGCTTACCACTGGAGCATTAGAAAAAGAAACCAAAGCCTTGAATTTGGCTATTCAAGAGCAAGGTATATGGACTAATGTAATAAAAGCCAGAATTAAAAAGGCATCAAATGATTAAAAGTGCAGAGTGTGCAAAGAAGCAGAACAACCAGTAGATCATATAATAAGCTTGTATAAGAAGATTGTACAAATTGATTATAAACAACAACATAACACAGTGGTTGAAATGATTCATTGGAACATCTGTAAAAAATATCATGTATCAGTACTGAAAAACTGGTGGGAGGATAGAGTTGTATAGTAGTCGAAAATGAGCAGGTCTAAATATAGTGGGATTTCTGAATACAAACTGGTTACGTCTTGGCTCATAACACCTCAGATATAACTGTGGTTGAAAAAAAGGAAGTATGGATAATTGATATGGCAATACCAGGGGACAGTAGAAGACAAAGAACTGGAGAAGATCACAAAGTACCAAGATCTGAAAATCGAAGTTGAAAGACTATGACATAAATTAACTGCAGCGGTCCCAGTGATTATTGGCATATTGGTACTATATCAAAAAAAATCCTAGATGGCACTTAGAAAATCTGCGCAATGACCAAATTTCCATCTATCATTTGCAAAAGGCCCAGATTTGCACCAATACATTATGACATCTTAGGTCCCTGGGGAGAACCTAATGCGTACGAAGGTCTGTGCCAGCTAAACAACTGGCAGCTATGACTTCACATTGTTGTGAACAGGTAATAATTTGTTAATATTTTGCTCTCAAAACTTAAGTTATCTAATGTACTCCAACATACAGGCTGTAAATAACAATTGTTTTACATAAGAAAGTTGAAATCTTGCTCATGGTTGTTAAGTGAATTTGGCAGTCATTAAGTGACTCTGGTTTCCACCATTGAGTTTGCTTATTTGAAGCTGGCTGGGAAAGTTGAAAATAATGATCAGATGACTGAGATGCTGCAACTACTGTAAATATATACCAGTTGCCAAGCGCCCTAATTTTGATCACATGACCACGGGGATACTGTTATAACTGTTATAACTGTGAGGACTGTAAGTCATTTTTCAGTGCCATTGTAACTTCAAATGGTCACTAAATGAATGGTTGTAAGTTCAGGACTACCTTATAACAAAACAATTTTGAAAACAAAAATAATGCACATTGTCTACATCCTGAAACAGTATATTTATATTTGCTTTTTAGAAAGATCAAGCTGTTCCTAAATAAACAGCTGGTTCAGTTAGAAGCTTTCATATTTAAAAACTTATAAGGGTAAAATAGTATTTTCTTTAAAGTTCAAATTCCCATTTAAGAACTATCCTAGATATCTTATCCGTAACAAAATTATGTATTTTGTTTTATACTATTTTCCTAAAATGCTAAGCCAAAACTGTCAAATACAAAGGAATCTATCTATAGCCACAGATACTGGCTTCTTAAAGGTTTAGCTCCCATTACACTACAGATATGTTGTTCAGGGTTAGAATGCAATTTATTGTTTTTGATCCTGCAGCCTTGCTTAAAATCATTTTCAAGACTCTTCTGTTTTCCCTTCCCTTTCCCCAACCAAACAAAAACAGCACCACTGTGGATAACCTATTAGGTAGCTGGGGAAATAATAATAGAATAGAATAATAATAGAAATAATAGTATAGAGTTTATTTATAGTCTTAGAAACTGGAAAAGGAATTGCTTCCTTTTTGGCTTCATTGCTCAGATATATCTGAAGCAGCTTTTTGAAACATAATTCAAAAGCTATGTGGAATAAAAGTATTTGTAGAAATAAAACTTGGCATTCTCTGAATGTTTCGTTATCAGAGCTAGCTCTTTCCAAATTGGGAATAATAATCAGGAGACAGAAACAGTGTAATAATCTGCAATGAATTCAATAGTCTTAGACCTGCAATGTAACAATTTTTATAGGGTAATATTATATTACCCAATCTATCTTTTTTTTTCTAACTAGACTAGTTGATTTCCCAGTAGTTCCATGTGTTACTTCTAACTACAGTAACTCAAAACACTAGAGAGTGCTTTTCTACAATGGAAAACTACTGCTAGTGGTAGTTGAACAACTTATCACCTTTGTCAGATAAAGCACATTTTCCCCGCTGTGTTTTATCCGTACATGTTTATGGACAAATAAAACTATAGTATCAAAACAGCAATCATTAAATATTATCCGACTTTCATGGTTCTTTTCTGGCAACTGAGACTCTGAAAACTATAATAATTATAGAGGTGAAACCAGCTTCCTCATTCAGTTTTAAATGCACAAATGATCATTACTACATACAAATATCTTAATTAGAAAGAGTAAACACTAAGCATTTGCACCTTATTTAAGGTCAAACTGAAAGTAGGCAGCAAACCCGGACATGCAAGAATCTTGGGATCTTTATACAAATACTTTCAGTATATTAATCCATATCATTATAATATACTTGATTCTCACATATATTTTACCTAAAAATCAATTATCAGGTGAAAATAATACAACTTTCATACCAAAGATATCTACTGGCTGGCCATTTCTAAAAATGCTACATTTATCAGCTCTATCATTTTGTCATGATAGACTATTTCCAATATAAAAATATTGCTGAAGATTGAGCTTATACACTTACATTGATTGTAATCCCATTAATTCATAATTTATAACTGAAGCATTACGATCTTATTGTCAATGCATCATAACAAGTGGAGAATGTATATGTAATAAGGGACTTCATTATCTATAATGCATTGCTACTTCAAAGTTATTGCAAAGATAAGAGCAATGTCCCTGGTGAAAATCTGAGAATCCCAGTATTTGGAACAATCTTTTAATTTTCTTCTTTCAATCTCTTCAATCTCTCTTCTATTCCTTTACTTAAACTTTGAAGCGCTTGCAGTTCTGCTCTTGTTATTCTTTCGCAAGATTTCAAATCATTACACTGTCAGGAATAGAGCAGGCGGCTGCACTTAGATGATCTGGTCTAAGTTCAAAGTTAAGCAGTATTAAGTTTGGTTGTACTTGATGGGATGCTACCAAGTCATACCAGGACTGAATGTTAGACTTAAGACGTGAAAAAGAAGCAACTCTGAAGACTACAATGAGAAATCTCTGTTACTAGGAAAATTACATGGCTATGTTCCTCAAGAGTCGGTCTCAATACAAGGCATCTTTTCAGTTTTTATATCGTTTGGTTACCTGAAATTATTGTGTGTATCTTCAGATATCACATTTCCCAATAATCTTCATTCATAAGCTTCAACAGGTGGCTAAAAGTTTGTAGTTTGTTCATGAATTGTACACCAGCAGCCTTGACTCAGCTCCTTAATGTTCTCAAAGCCACTAACTTTTATTCAAACCTATGGGCCATACTAAGGTATGGTGCTAAAACCCAAACAGTTTGCATGAAAATCAGTGCTATGCTAAAATCTCCTATCTTGAACCCATAAGATCCAAGATACTCTTGGATTTTCCCATTGCTTGGCAATATTGGACATGTAGATCTCTATTTTTTTTAAAAAAACACGTGTTTTAGAAGAATGGCTGATATTGAGTGAAAAGCAGCGTGGGTGAAGATGGAGACAGCAGAATGATTATAAACTGCAC
Source organism: Oxyrhabdium leporinum (assembly GCA_032468155.1). Lineage (NCBI taxonomy): Eukaryota > Metazoa > Chordata > Lepidosauria > Squamata > Cyclocoridae > Oxyrhabdium > Oxyrhabdium leporinum. The sequence continues at coordinate 236,324 of JANHFL010005612.1, forward strand.
CTCAGCTATGTTTGCCCAACTTCAGTGCTATGTTAGCAACTGCATTTTGCTTGTGCAATCTCAATGTGTGGCTAGTTTATGGTGAGAAAGTTGTTCAAAAGCAAAACAAGCAACAAAAAAAAAGATCTGAAATGAATAAAGTGTTCTGTGTGAACATAGACTATGGCATGAACTTATTCCATGCTCCTTGAGAAAAGTCTCATAGAAATAATAATGGCTGGGAAAGTTGAGTAGAGTAGAGATGCATAAAATAATGCTGATGAACTGTGGAAAAGAACAGAAAAGTAGAGATGGTAATATACTAACTTGCAGGGGGCCATGGTGGCTCACATGGTAAGATGCTGGCCTTGCGCACTGCTGAGCTTGGTGGTTCGATTCCCATGAGTAAACTACACAGGGACAAGGAATGAGCCTCCCCCGAATGCCCACCAGCATTCCGGTGTCCCACAGGTAAAGATAACAGCGCCCAAAAAAATTCCTTTCACAGAGGCAGCCAGCCGCCTCGGTGATCCATGGCAAACACATGCCATATGCTAAATAAATAAAAAAACTTAACTTGCAATCCTTGGGCATCAATATATTTGGGCATTATACAAGTAGACATCGTTTTTTCCCTGGGTAGGAATTATCAGTAACACTACAAAGTTATACAACTTCTATCTAGAAGAAAGTTCTGTGATGAATGGTTTTTAATCGCAGATAAAGTTACAGTTAATTCAAAATAAAGTTAATTACATGCTATGATGACTTCTTGACTCCTGAATAAAAATCACAGTATTTGTTTAGTGTAGGGCTCATTTATCACTGATTTATTTTGGAATAATTATGCACAGAATCACACAGCACTTCCCCATATTTAATATATGACAATGCTTTAATCATCTCTCTCACACACAAAAGAAAATTCCCAGAGTAAGAAAATAAGTAAAGATGGAGTGGTTTTTCCCCTTTTCCAAAAGTACAGTTTATATTTCCATATCCGAGTTCCAATGGAAAGCAGTGTGGATACAGGTCAAGCTGTAGAGTTTTATTTAATGCTCACTTTATGATAACCTTGAAAGTATTTTGAATGTTTTATGAAAAGTAGAACATCAGGAGATTTGGGCTCTGTGGAACAGATGAAATACTGAAGAAAAAAAAGAGATAAAGGTACTACAGGCAAAAATCATAATAATTACAAGTGCAAAAAACTGCAAAAGAATTGGGTTAAAAATAAGCAGGTCATTAAGCTAGCTAAACACAGAATAAATACTTCAGATCAAAAGCCAGAGAGAGCAATATGTCTCAATCAAGAACATCTTATAATCTGGGTGGCTCCTGGCATAGTGTATGAGATCTATTGGATCTGAAGTCAGTTAACCACCGGAAGCAGTGGAATGGATTGTTAACATATTTGGATGGGAAAACAGAAAGGGAAATCGTTTCAAGTGCAACTTTGGTGACATGAGAGCAGTGTTCCAATATTTGAGGGGCTGCCACAGAAGGGAAGGGGTCAGGATATTTTCCAAAGCACCTGTAGGTCAGACAAGGAATAATGGATGGAAACTGAGCAAGGAGAGATTCATCCTGGAAATAAGAAGAAATTTTCTGATAGCAGGAGCAATCAACCAATGGAACAGCTTGCCTTCAGAAGTTGTGGGAGCTTCATCACTGGAAGCTTTCCAGAAGAGACTGGGCTGCCATATGTCAAAAATGGTGTAGGGTTTCCTGCTTGGGCTGGGGGTTGGACTAGATGACCTACAAGAACCCTTCCAACTCTATTAATCTGTAATAGTTGGTGGGTGAAGTTCTCTCCCCTCCCTCCCCCCCCCCCAACTTAAGCTATCATCCCGTCCTTTCCCCACCCATTGTAAACGGCCAGCCAGCCCTTCCTCCCTCGGGCGCTTTAAACGACAAACCCAAAGGGTCGGAAAGCCTTCCATTACAGCATCGCAACATACCACGGTGTTTTTCATCATTGCTTTGATGGTGAATCCGTCGCTGACCTGCTTCTTGGTTCTTCTTGCGTGTCGCAGCGGCTCCTGCAGCTGCTGGGGTCTCAGTTTGGGCGGGCTTACACCTTCTTTCTCTGCCACCATCTTCTCCGGAGGCGGCTGCTGCTGCTGCTTGCTGCACGTGGGATTGGAAGTCGGGATTTTAAAAGGAAACTGTCTGGATCAGATTTTTTTTCCCCCCTTGTGCCCAAACAAAAAAAAAAAGAAAAGAAAAAATCCCTAATTTTCGTCCCTTTGCATTTGCTCCTTTCACCCCTTGGTTTAGCCCCAGGGAAAGGCTCCTGTGTGGCTTCGAGGAAGAGGAGGAGGGGAAGGGGGGAATATATATATATATGCCTGTTTCTAACACCAACTCGCTTCTAGAAATCGGTTGCTGGGCAACGTATCAACAACCAGCCGCGGGAGCACAAGGATTCCGCCCTGATCGGAAACTTCGGTACCACTGAGCGTATTCGATTTACATACGCATGCGCACTCGGCGCAACTGAAGTCGCGCGGCTCCGCGAAGTCACGAAATACAGTAGCTGAACGCTTTTGCCCTCAGTTTACGGAACAGGGAGGGACGAGGTAGCAACGCAGCAGAGTTCAGACGCGAAAAGCAGGCTAGACGCTCTGTCGCTCTTATTAGTCTTACGGCCCTCTCTAGCTCAGAACTTTCCTATTAGTGGTTTTGTTCTGAAAACCGAAAGTAGGTTGTTCTGAATCAGAAAATGTGAGCGGCACTGGTTCCATGAGGAAAAGTTACCTAGTTCAGAAAGGGGAGCAAATTAGAGCGATGAATTGACTATCCCCATATATAATATCCTGACATTTGGAAGGATTTAAAACATTTTTTTTTTAAATATCAAAATACACTTTATGTACAATTCCCGAAAATGAAGGGGGGTATTAATTCCATCCTGCGCGTTTCCTGACGAGTAAATTGTACTGACATTCTATGGAATTCATTCTCGACTAGCGTTATCTTCTCATTTCTTGCAAAAAGCAGGAATGTGCACGCTGGCAATATTTCATTTATTTTACAAACGAAGTATTTGTAACCCGCCCTAATCTCAAAAGACTCTGGGGCACCTACAACGTCAACCAAAATAATAAATAAATCCAAATGACCGCGAAAAACAAAACTGGTGCGGCTTTTATGGTGAGAACGCAAAGCATTGCAAAGTAGAGCGCTATGCTATATAAATAAAAAAATGCGGTTTTTTTTAATGTTGCTCATGCTCTGAACATTCCTGCTTCAACATGAAATTTGGTCAGATGCACTCTTAAAAAACCCTTAAATCCAATACGGAATAACGTACTTGTTCTACATCTGTCATAAGCTGATGGAAAACAAAAACTAAAGCAACCCCCCAAAACAGGAACATCCAGAGATGGAATTGAATTCATTTCGCTGCCCTTTTAAAAAGCGTTTGTTTCCATAAGTCTCATTTCTTGAGTGGCGTGGAAGTCGGCAAAAACCTAGCTCTAACCACGCTGTCGTTTCTTTTTTATTACTAAAAATACTGCGATAACACGCAGAAAAGGATCTGCAAAGCGTGCGAGCAATCTCGATCTCAAAGGGAGGAATTCTACCGGGGATCAATGCAGTACTGAGATAGCTGAACCAGGAGACTATAGTACCGAAAGAAAGTAGCCCGGCCGACTGAGAGATACATTTGATTCCATGTATTTACACGCGGAGTCCTCCCGCTGCAGGAGGGAGGTGGAGCACTACATTTCCCAAAGAGCTTTGTAACGTGGCTTTTGCTCGCCTGCGCATTGGGCACCTTACCGTCTGGCCGGCCTGCAGGGAGCGTAGATCCTCAAGTTTGGCTTTTGCAGTTCGAATGTGAACCAGGGTTTCAGAGCGCCCCCCCCCCTCCTTGCCAGCACTGGCCATGATCGGTGAGTGAAACCCGGATGTGGTCCTTCACATACACCCCCTTATTTTGTGCGGGGAGGGCGCGAGATGGCGGAGAGGAAAAAAAGGGAGGGTGAGATTGTTATGTCTGCTGCAAAGTGCAGGTGCACCTTTGCACACAGATGCGATTTCATATCGCGTCGTTTCAGGTTTGGAACCCCACGTTCGTTTTATAGCTCAAAGGTTACCTCGACGAGCCCATCGGCGAACTTTCGAGGTATTCGGATATTTTCCGAAGGCAAAATATCAAGACAAAAGAGGACAAGGGAAATTCATGTTTAAGCGAAAGCGTGATGTAAAAATCGCATGTAGGAATGTGGGAGGAGACTGTAGCAATTCAGATTAGCTTTGGTGTGACGTTGTCGTATCATGTGGCAATGAGCTGTTCTCCTGAAATGATCTAATGCACACCAGGCTCTATTGCACGGCTCATTGCTTGGGACCTTCTTGATTACAGCAAAAAGCGGAAGATCTAGGAACACTGAAGTTTGTTGACTGCTTGATGGCTTTTGTGTCACCCGCCCTTTTTCAAAACTTTTTGTTGTACACTTTACATCTTGTAAAAAAACAAAACAAAACCCCATAGTCATGTGATCAAAATTCAGATTCTTGGCAACTGGCATGTCTTTATGACAGTTTCAGTGTCCTGGGGTCATGTGGCCTTCGGACAAGCAAATCAACGGGGAAGCCAGATTCACTTGTGTTACTGAATTAACAATTGCAATGATTTACTTAACAACTGTGGAAAGAAAGGTCATAAAATGGGGCAAAATTCATTTAACAGCTGTTTTGCTCAGAAATGGAAATTTTAAATTGAGATCATAAATCAAGGACTACCAGTATTCTGTGATTGCAGAAGATTGAAGTAATTATATTACTTAGGGTATAATGATGGACTCCTTAATGGATGGATTTAGTTGACCTATTTGGCTATAAATATCTTTATTGAAGTGGCTGAAGTAAACCAGTATGGAAGATTAGTATTGAATGAAACTGCTCTAGAAAATGTGTCATACTTACAAATGCTAAATTAATATGTAATAACAAAGTGTCATTTTTAAGATGCTGCTGCTTTCTGGATAAATTACTCATTGCTTCAGTGTAACCCTAACTAATGAAAAAATTGATTTGGTTTGATAATCTCTAAATTAAAACAGCAAAACTTTCTCCACAAAGTTTATAGTTACGCATGATATAGTTACATATCTATGGTTGAGTGTTCACTGTGGTTTACTGAGTTAATCGGATTGCCTGTGTTCATATACTACACAGAGCTGCAAACCAACCAACCATGTTTTATTGCAGCATGTAGTACAGTGTTTTTCTTTCTCTTAACTGATTTGTGTTGAATTCCAAAGGATGGAGACAAAAATCACAGCTATCAAGAAAGGTACAATTCTTCTGTTTAAATCCTGTTTGAAAAAAAATCAAATTCTCAGTAGTGGTTTCAGGTCAAGCATAATCTTACATGAACTTTTTCTGTCCTTTGGTCTATGACCGTAATAAAATAATTAAAAGTTTTTAAATTATATAAAGGCAAAACTAATTCTCTATAACTCATTACTCATTGTCACTTATACCCTAGTCACTTCCCATTTGTTTATAATGTGTTCTGTATTGATGCAGGAGCTTCCATTAGTCCAGAACATAGCAGTATGAATACTGTAGTTTTGGACAGCTAAGGTTTGCCTGGATTACACTGTTGTGTGAGTTGTATTGACTTTCAGTTGTTTTCTGAGTGTAACTGAAGGAATTGGTTATTATCCTTAAAGTCCTGCATGGCACAAGACCAGATTATATCTCCAAGAATCTCTGTCCCACTTCTTTATTACACAATGTTGTCTTGTGAGTCCAAGGATTGTGCCTTTTCTCTTGTGACACCCACCCTATGGAGGAGTTTCCATTAAGATCCAGAGGTCCTTGCCTTCTAGAAAACTCTAAAGTCCTGGTGAATTGAGGTGTTAGATAATCCTGATATAGGTGTAGTTTTTCTGGTTGAGTTTGTTACATTGTGCCCTGGTCACTGTACAATGATTATATTATTTTTTTCTTGATTTAGAGAAGTTTTATTAGGCTGCTTTAAATTATTATTGTTAGTTATTCAGTGATCATATATAAGATGGTAACCATATACATTTTCTAAAATAAATAAACCTAGCAAAGAATTTCAGCACAATACTAGGTGCAGTTCTTTACAAGTAGATACCACTGTATTTGGTGATGCTTGCTCCCAATATGAACGTGTAGAATATTCAACTAAGTAAGGGGTTCATGGGATTGTTGGATTCCAATGTGTTCACTGTTTAACCCTCTCAAGTAGATTTCAGTGAGATAATATCAATCAAATACTATTTTTTCATGGTTCTTTTTCGGTTCTTTTGATTCCTTTTGTATCAATAAGAATATATTTCTTTTTCTGCTTTATTTCCAGTGATTTAAAAAAACACCTTGGTGTATTGTACGTATGTTTAAAGGTGTACTTTTGGATTGAATTATAGTTTTGAGATCAATCAGTGATTGTGCTAAAGTGGACTGAAATGTCTGAAAAGTATTCAATTCAGCAGCAATTATGGTCTGGCAATATTTAGTTCTTCTGAATTGCAACTGCTCAACTGCTTTGAAACTCATCAAATTTGGTACTCAATGCATTTTGATGTGTAAATTTTGTCCTGGTACTCAGTGCCTAAGCTACAATTTGTTGATGTTGGCTGCTTTGTTGCTCAGTACATTATTCCTTATGGAAAAAAAATTGTTTGGTACTCATGGTTTTTGGTATTCATCACGCATCCTGGAACTAATTAACAATGAGTACTGATATACCATTGTATTGTGCAAATACTTCCTAAAGAAAGCTTTCAAGCTTGTTAGAAATTAAGCTTGCCATAGGGCTATAAGATCTGAGTTCAACAGTCTGAACAACCAGTAGAAGCCAGCAGATAATTATTGTAGTTTTTCCCTCACTGCTGCTCTCTGTTGATCATCTGAAGCACTCGTTAGTACTATGAGTACTATCTTGAAGTATCTTCCACAACTACTGTGGAAATATTAAATATTACATAGACTTTGTCATTGTAATGCCTGCCTTTATTTTTATTTTTGCCATTATCTTTATTTTCAAGAGAATTTTAAGAAATCTGATTTTCAGCAAAAAGTTTTATGTATGTTTCCAAAGCGTGCCTATATTGAAATACCAACTTGCCAACTATTGCATTTATTTTATTAAGTGTTACTGTTATCCAGAATAGAAGTTTTTGTTTCCCTGTGTATGGCAGTGGAGAATCATAGTGTCAGTGTTCTATCTAAGTTCCAATAACTCACTCAGCACTCAGATAAGAATTAATCCAAGTAAGAGTTTATTAAAGAAACCAT